>JACEIK010000076.1:32201-49339 GCA_018107945.1 Datura stramonium | reverse complement strand
GTATGTTGCCAACCCCGGTACTGAATAAGAGGCTCTATCCCTCACCCCCAACTCCTCCACCTCTCTCTTCCTGCGCGGCATGATTCTTGTTTTTATTCTCTCTCCGGACCACCTAACCCCTCTCTCTCTCTGACTCCCTTTAATAAGTCTGGATTTCATAAGAAAAGGTAAGCTCCTTTTTACAGATCCATTTTTGAATCTTCATCTTTCAATTTAGTAATCGCTTTTCAAGGCCTTCCGCTTCGTTTCTTACTCACATCTCTATCCGAATCCCCTGCTTCTGACTTTACTTGTATGCCCCGGATTTCTCTGTAACATTTTCTGCTTTGTTGGACTGTTGTCATGCCTTATGAACTGCCTGGTTTGGCATTTCTTCTTGTTATTGAATAGATGTAATTCACGTGTTGATCATGTGAATTTTTTACTACTGTTTATTGGCGTATCATTGGTGATAATATTGTTACCCTTTTTTTCCTTTTAGCAGCAACTTTTCTCCAGGTCTGAGATTTAAGGCATAGTTGGTTGATTGAATTAGGAGCATATGCATTCATGATTTTGTTTTAAAAGTTTAAACTGAATGTTTTTTGACCAGCTTTTGAAATGTTCTTGTTTCTCATTTTGATAAGGAGAATTGTCACTTATATTATTTTTGGTGTAGGTTTTTGAATATTTAAAATGTAAAAGTAAGAGATAGTCTATCCCGATTTAACTCTGAAAGTTAGTCAAATTGGCCTTTGATAAGTAAAAGTGATAACAAATTGAGACAGAGGGAGTACTTTTGTTTTATGTTAGCCACAGGCCTACCCACAATTCTTGTTCTAGTTTGATATTGAGGTAGAGTTGATGATTGATTATTGGTGTATTATTGTTCATTTTCTTTTTGTTTTATTATTCAGGTTAAGTATGGGTGTGGCACAAAACAATATTGACATGGAGGAAGGAACCCTGGAGGTTGGAATGGGTAAGTTCGTGTGCTACTCATTTTCTTAGTGCCTTTTGTTTTGCGGGGTGAAGTCTATTTAGGATTTGTAATGATATAAATAAGAGCTAAGTCAAACATACTATATAGGGCTAATGAGCTGAATGCCTCCACAATCCTAGTTTTGCTGATAGAGGTTTTCAAGTTGGGAGAGACTGTAGTCAAAGCCCCTTCAGATTTCCTTTCAAGCAGTTCGTGTGCAAATGAGAGAGGAGTTTCTACTTCTTGATTTTATTAGTTAGAGGATTTCATTGGTAAATACTAGTATAAACCATGAATAGACTGTGATGTACATGCTGCTTATATTCTAAAATGAGAACATGCAATTAAATTCTAGGAGATTTCAATATTTTCTGGCTCTCAATCTTATTTTGTAGTAATATTGAGTCAAAACTCAGGAATTTGATTAAGATTTTCATTTAGAAGATTGATGGTGACTTCTAATCAGGGGCGGATCTATTAAGGCCCGAGGGGGTGCCATGCCACCTGCAAGCTTGGTTGAAACTTTGTATGTATATGTATATATATCAAATAAATACTTTAAATGGATCAAGTGCCACATGTAGTACTTCCTTTGTCCCAATTTATATGTCACACTTTCCGTTTTAGTCAGTTCCAAAAAGAATGACACATTTCTATACTTAGTAATAATTTAACTTTAAAATACC
Source organism: Datura stramonium (assembly GCA_018107945.1). Taxonomy (NCBI): domain Eukaryota; kingdom Viridiplantae; phylum Streptophyta; class Magnoliopsida; order Solanales; family Solanaceae; genus Datura; species Datura stramonium. The sequence goes on along the minus strand of JACEIK010000076.1, from coordinate 47,692 downwards.
CATTTTGCCTTTAATGAGATGGTTCATAGCCACACAAATATCTATGACTTGTTTTAGACCACAAGTTTCAAAAATCTTTCTTTCTTTCTTTGCCAAGTCAAACTGCATCACATAGATTGAGATGGAGGGAGTAACAAATAAGGCAAAGGTACTAGTGGCAAAGGCGTAGAACCTGATTGGATTGGCTTATTTTAACGTGCCTTTAAACCAAAATAGCTTTTAAGTACTTTTATAGTGTTTGGTTAAGATAAAAAAGTGGTTAAAATAACAAAAATAAGCCAAAAGTAATAAGTTAGGACTCCTAACTTATGGTTTATGCCTATAAGCCAAAAGTTACTTGTCCATCCTAACAGGCTCTTAAAGTTTCTCCCAAGCGCTGGGAGTTCTAATCCCACTGCCAACAGGTAGGTAATTTTTGGCTTGCTGAAGCAATAGAGATGCATACACGTACACATACAAGTAGTCCATTCTTTACCGTTCTTTTCTTTTCCTCCTGACCAACTGTTCTTTATTAAATGTTGTTTTACTCTTTTTATAATTGATTCTTCAATTTTTGTCTTATCTTTGTTTAACACTTTAAGTATGTATAAAATAATATCGAAGATTTTTTCTTCCTTGTTAAAAATTAAAAGTTCATCTCTCCCTGTAATGATGATGCTTGTTTTGATGTCATAACCGCTTAATAATGGAACTGAAAACATATGTTTGTTCTCACTCTAACTCACAAGTTAGATTTACCTTGATACTCTTGGTTATCGAAAAAATTATAATCATTATTGTTTTTTGTTTGATTGATTTGTATATATAAATTTGAAAAAGATGAATAACTATTGAAGCCTAAAGTTGATCAAACTGACCAAATGTTTGCCCTATTTGGAGGTTTTAGGTGTCACACTGCTCTGAACGTAGACGTACGCTACCATAAAATTGCTAATTTCTCTTGAAAATTTTTGATGGAGTCCGTTGGATTTTGCTTGTCGCTAATGTTTTGACTGATTTTTGATTAATAATCCCTTACCAATGAGCCAAATTTTGACATTCATTAGAAATTAGCAATTTTATGATAGTGATGCCTATGTTTAAAGCAATGTGGCACCCTAAACCTCCAAATCCTGGATCTACTTCTGCTTCTAATGTTGTGGAAATTGCAGAATATAGGACTGTCTCTGGTGTTGCTGGACCACTGGTTATCCTTGACAAAGTTAAGGTAATCATCGTGCACTTTGCTTTTTTTATTTTTATTTATTTTTATAATTAAGAACTTAATGTAGTTTATTGTATTTTTGTGTTAATGCAACTAGAATTATGTGTACTTGTGTTTCTCCTGTCAGGGACCTAAGTACCAGGAGATTGTTAATATTCGTTTGGGAGATGGAACAACCCGGCGTGGACAAGTTCTGGAAGTCGATGGGGAAAAAGCTGTTGTTCAGGTATATTATTCTTTAGGATCACTTATGGATAGATTTGACTTCTGACGAATATTTCATCCTTTTTAAGTTTCTACCTTCTGACAATTCTTCTAGAATAAATTGAATCTGCTGTAGCATGCTCATTTCCTCTTTTGTTTTTACCAGGTTTTTGAAGGCACGTCTGGAATTGACAACAAATACACAACTGTGCAGTTTACTGGGGAGGTACATTATATTTTATAACTCATATTTTCTCATGATTTTGTTCCATAAAATCTGATTAAAATAAATCACTTGTAGAAAGTCCCCTCTATTTTCATCAATTCTTTTTGAGGTCCACTGAGAAACATCGATCTGCAATAACATGCAGTCTCCTTTTGTTTAGCCTTTTATTCCTTTCTCTTGCATTCAAAGTGTGGTATATGGCATGCAAGAGTCTTGTCAAGAACAATAAACTTGTTGGTGTTAACATGTTGCAATAACTTTGTATTTGCTCAATGAGGGAGAAAAGTAAGAAATGAGATGTATCCTGCAATAAAGATATTATTCATAAAAGATATTATCATTTTTTTTATTGGAGGAGATATGTTTTATGATGGTTTATCATTTCTACTTTCTCTTTAAGAGTGTACATTATGTTTGCAGGTTTTGAAGACACCCGTCTCACTGGATATGCTAGGACGCATATTTAATGGTTCTGGAAAGCCAATCGACAATGGTCCTCCTATTTTACCTGAGGCTTACAGGGATATTTCTGGCAAGTACTTAGTTCTAGCAAGTTCATCTTTGGTTCTCACATGAGATTTCTCGACTAATATCCTGCTACATGTAATATGTCAATTTTAGGGAGTTCTATCAACCCCAGTGAGCGAACATATCCTGAAGAGATGATACAGACAGGAATTTCAACAATTGACGTCATGAATTCAATTGCTAGAGGGCAGAAAATTCCTCTTTTCTCTGCTGCCGGTCTTCCTCATAATGAAATCGCGGCTCAGATCTGCCGGCAAGCTGGTTTAGTAAAGAGGCTGGAGAAATCTGAAAATCTTCTTGAGGTTAGTAGTAGTTTCTTGTAACGTACTCCATCCATCTCGATTTATGTCTCTTTTCCATTTTGGCCACTTGACACCATTCCATTCCTATACATTTTCACAAAATTTTGAGTTCACATTCATTAGATTATTAAATATTTTATTTTGATGCGATGTTTCTCTTTCAAACTAATTTTTCAAGTTTATTTAATATTATCTGCACTATCACTAATACAATAAATAAGTCAAATTAAAGTATCAATTCAGTACCCAGTCAAATACTGTCTTCAGAAATGGAACAAAGGGATTACGTATTCCAAATGTCCAATATGCTGATAATAGGAAGTATACCACTTTGCTTGAAATGGCCATTAAATACTTCGATTGTCTTTCTAGGCCTAAATGCTTGTTTTGATGTCTGTGTTAAGAATTTTATTGCTGTCAATAACATGATACCTTAGCTTACTGCATTGAAGTGGACTTCTCAAGTTTACATCCAAGATGAGGAAGAACAATATATGAGTCTGCAATTTTCTTTTCTCTCCTGCTTGTAAAGTTTATTACTATTTATATCTTTTAAAGAGAAAACTAGCAGAGTTAAACCTTTTCAGAAAGCCGTTACTGAGTGTTAGTTCCTTCTCTAATCCACCGGTGAATAGCTGGAGTGATGCATTTTGATCTCCATATTTTGGTGATTGAGTTGGATTCACAGTGACATAATTCTTACTTTCTTCCCTGGTGTCCCAGGACAGTGAAGAGGACAATTTTGCAATAGTCTTTGCAGCTATGGGAGTCAACATGGAAACTGCACAATTTTTCAAACGCGATTTTGAGGAAAATGGATCCATGGAGAGAGTGACACTTTTCTTAAACCTGGTAATGCTTGGATTTAACTCAGACTAACACATGAATATTTGGTTCTGTGAAATAATAACACTTCTTTAAGGTGAAGCTCATTTTGATCTCCTATGTTTACTTCTCGTAGGCAAATGATCCTACAATAGAACGTATCATTACTCCCAGGATTGCTCTGACAACTGCAGAATATCTAGCATACGAATGTGGGAAGCATGTTCTTGTCATTTTAACTGATATGAGTTCATATGCTGATGCTCTGCGTGAGGTATTGCTGATGAAGTGTACCTCATGACCTTTCAACTTTATCTATTCATGTTCATATTTAATATGGAGCTCTTCTTAGAACTGAATATTAGTACGTCTCAGTTATGTGGTGTTATCAGATGTTCTGAGTTGTTTAGATTGCTGAGAGCTGAGACCATAATTCTCATCCTCCCATAGGTATCTGCTGCCCGAGAAGAAGTTCCTGGAAGGCGTGGATATCCTGGTTATATGTATACTGATCTGGCGACGATCTATGAAAGAGCTGGGCGTATTGAGGGACGGACGGGCTCCATCACGCAAATCCCAATTCTAACCATGCCAAATGATGGTAACTACAGTCGAGCAATAATTTCTGGCTATTTCTTCTGCTTCTGATTGCTCAGTTATATTTGTTAACGAATCCTAGTTTCTGTTGTTTGAACAGATATTACGCATCCAACTCCAGATCTTACAGGTTATATCACCGAAGGACAAATATATATAGACCGACAGCTTCATAACCGACAGGTATTGTATAGCTCTGAGGCTGAGTTCTCATATCATATATACTCGTAAACGGGTAAAGTTGCTGAATGTTATAGATCTTACCCGTAAATGAGCAATTGATTTAAATAAAGTGGGTATTCTAAGCTCTCTGCTTTTTCAATCTTTTCCTGTTGTTGATTCTTTATTAAAAATAAAAAGTAAAAATAAATCTTTTCCTGTTTTTGACAATAGGAAAGCATGGTTTATGATACTAAACAAAGTAGACAATTTTTCTGGATAAGCTTCTCTGTTACCTACAGAATGAGTCGACTAATGGTAATCGAGACATCACCATTTGCGGGAGCGGGTTCACTCCCCGTTCCTGCAGCCGGGAAGCCTCAAGTTATTGCCCCCTTCCCCACTCACCTCAACATTTATATTAAAGCCCTTCCTCTTAAAAGGTAAGCTCCGGCCAAATAAACAGAATGTCAAGCTTCATTACCGTTCCTGTAATTCCACGGGCTTGAAACTAAATCCTGAACTTCATCCAACTCTAGATTGTTTATAAAATTAACTCTAGATTATCTGAATCAGTCTTGTCTTGATTAAATTTTACCCTATTTTCGGAAACTAAGGGTAGGGAGAGGATGAGAATTGTACAAGAGGGGAATTAGAAAAGTACGTGAAACGAAAAATTGATAAGCCTGGTATTTAACAGGAGAAGGGTAAAGGGGCGTACCCATTATCCCTGAGTTTCGGGGCTGGGTTTGGCCCTAGATGGATTTCCTGGTCATTGTTCTATTGTTAAAAGATATGGAACAATTGTACTTTTCCTTCTCGCCTCTTCTCTCGATCCCAAGCAAAGTTTCAGAAAAATGGATAACTACTTGGTACTTCAACATAGAACTTATCAAGATCCCTTCCTTTTCCTGTTTCCCCAAAACATTGGTAACATCTAATCCTACATCTCAAAATAAAAATTAGTATGTAAGCAATAATAAACCCAACAAAGATTGAGATTGATTCCACGAGGAGTGTGTGCGTGTCAAGATGTCTAAAAGTGTGAGAATTGGAAATCCTAAGGTAATCTTCAAATAACAGTGTTATTGAACAATTACCTCTAAAACTAACTAAGCTAGGCAATTTCAAAAAAAAAAAAACTAAGCTAGGACTTATACAAACACTAAGAATGCAAGAAAAAAATGACTTGTTTTCAATTAAGAGAGGTGCAGTAGTTGTAACTTCAATAAAGCATAGCTAGTTCATGAATATAAGCATCTTGCTTAAATACGTAGGATTAATGATTATGATTCAATTGTTAATTACTCACTAGAATTTTCCAGTTCTAGCAAGTTCTTCCAAACCTAAGGGAGAATATTAAGACCCAATTAATAAAGGACCAAGTAGAAATTTCCCTATTCCTAGTTCGATTTCATTAATTAAGCAATATTAATTCCTCAGTATGCTCAATTCGTCACTTCTTGCCAAATACCCAATCTAATTTTCATTTTTCCAAGAAAGAAATAGATGTGAAGGGCTTAATCTACTGTTTGCAATTACCAAATTGACAAATAAGAGTGTAAACAAGTAGAGAATCACAACCCAAGTAATAATAAGCAAGATAAAGTAATACTTATTCACATTAATGCCACAAGAGTTTACAACCCCAACTATTTTAGCTATTCATACTAGAAATGGAAAATACAAGAGAAGGAAAAGAAAGACATAGTTAAAATACTAAAGGCATGGCCTTGGAAACTTATTTGGAAAATTAAAATTCCAACTAAGGTTTTTGCTTTTGTTTGGTTGGTTACAAGGAGGGCTTGTTTAACACAAGAGGCTTTACAGAGAAGAGGTCTACAAATATGCTCAAGATGTCTTTTGTGAGAAAGACGCAGAAGCAATAAACATCTTTTTTACATTGTCAGAAAATTGCAAATCTGTGGCACATGTTCTTTTGTATCCTAGTAGTGACTTTGGTGTTACCTGGATCAACTCTAGAACTCTTGTGTAACTGGAAAGACATTGGAATAAGAGAGGCAGAGGAATATTGGTGGAAGTCCATTCCAGCTTGCATCTAATGGACAATTTGGAAGGAGAGGAACTCAAGACAGTTTGAAGATAGAACTAGTTCCATTTAGAAAATGAAAATGAATTGTCTCAGTCTTTTATATTTTTGGTATAAAAAGGATATAGTGGGGGGAGTAGGAGATATGGTAGAGTTTCTAGGCAATGTGTAAATTGTAAGCAAACAACAATAGCCCTGTACACTGTTTTTGGAAATCTGCTCGTAAAGTAACCAATTAGCACTTTCAACTGCTGATGTTTTCGGTCCAAATATAATTACCTTAAATATATAGGATTAATAATTATGATACAATTGTTAATTACTCACTAGAATTTTCCAATTCTCGCAAGCTTATCCCTAATAGTTCTTCCAAATCCAAGGGAAAATATTAAGACCCAATTGATAAAGGCCCAAATAGAAATCTCCCTATTCCTAGTTCGATTTCATTAATTAAGAAATATTAATTCTTTAATATTCTCAATTCCTTGCTATTTGCCAAATACCGAATCTAATTTTCACTTTCCTAGCAAGAAATAGATGTGAAGGGCTTAATCTAGTGGTTGCAACTACCAAATTGATAAATAAGAATGTAAACAAGCAGAAAATCCAACCCATGTAATAATAAGTTAGATAAACTAATACACATTTACATTAATGTCACAAGGGTTTACAATCCCAGCTATAAAGTATAGCTACTCATCCTAGAAATGAGAAATACAACAGAAAAGGAAAAGAAAGACATACTCCTCCCATTTCATTTTGTTTGTCTTACTTTCCTTTTTAGTAATCTTTACACCCAACATCCTATACAACATGTTTAAGACCACAAGATCCAAAGGGCATTTCGGTATATTACACATCTTTAATTTAAGACTATAAGATTCAAAGTTCTTTATTTTCTTAAACTCTGTGCTAAGTCAAACTAAGATGAACAAATTGAAACAGAGGGAGTAATTAAAGACTAATTAAGTAAAAAAATGCAAACTGTGTGGTAAAAAGTCTCCAAATCCTCCCAAAGTTAGCTATAATGGCTCACTTAGCTCAAAAGATACCAAGATGACCTGAGAAAAATGCCATAGTTTCTATTTGAAGTCAGCCAAAAATGTGGCAAAAACACCCCCCTTGCTCAATTACGTGGCCGAGCTCTGCGGGTGAATTGGTGGCCATTTACAGAAACTCGCCATTCATCTCCTTGGCTGCGTGGGTGAAGCTACATGGCTCAGGTTTGGTGGGTGAGCCACGTGGCCAACTTAGATTTTTCCCTTTGCTCTTTTAGTCCGTTCTCTTCAAATTTTAGCCTCCATGGGCCATTTTCTCAAGTATTTGAAGCTGTTCCAACCCTTATGCTTTTTGAAAGCTCCAAAGCTTGAAATTATATCATCCAAACCATTAGTAGTCCATTAATCTCACAAATGAGACATGCATTTATCATTAAAAAGTAGCACAATTTTGCATTTTATCAACCTAGGAGGGAATTTGAACCAATTTGTCTCTTCTTCCTTTAGTTCTGTGCTTATTATATTGGTGTAACTTATACTCTAATATAAGACACGATACTTCTCTATTTCATTCTTGCTCATTGCCTATGCCTTTCCCAAATTGCACATTGCTAATATTTAGAACATCTAAGTTACTTTCTATTTGGATTTTTGTAACCGAAATGATTCCATAGGATTTAAAGGGAGTTATTATACTTGTCTGGTGCTAACTCCGGCCAAGTAGTACACTTTCCACATTTTAGTTTTATTTTTTCCATGAAAGCATCAACTTCACCAGGCATAGGCTTTAGTTGTCATCCTTGCATACGATCATTTGAGATTCATTTTTCATGTTCTTTAGGTAGAATACATAATTACCCCCTAAAGTAATCCCTCTTTTTCAAAGAGATACTTGAACTTTGCTGGGATCTTAGTACCCATATACTTGTCCAAGATAAACCAAAACCAAAATTAATAGCATATTTTGCCAAACTTCAAAATCTGCTTAGTTTGAGAAGTGTTTTTCAGAACAATTATTTAAGAGTAGCAGTTTCTGTTCGGTTAATCAATTTGAAAAATACTTTTGCAATATTAGATCATTATTTGTGTTTAGTCAAGATTTCAAAAGTGCTTACGGGGAAAAACTATTTCTTTCAACTTCTAAAAACAGCTTCTGCTACTGCTCAAGAACACTTATTTTTCTCTAAAAGCTTGGTCAAACACTCCAACTCTCTAAACTAAGCACTTTTTTTAATAAAAAAATAAGCACTTTTGGCTTCCAGAAGCCATCCATCCATCTTGTAATCCATCCGTCCGATAAGGAGATTATTGGAGCAATATAGGCACAAGAAGAGAGGCTTAACTTGAGTGTTCATTGACCTAGAAAAGACATATGATGAAGTCCTGGGATTGGTCTTTTGGAGAAAAAAAAAGCACTATTGGCTTTCGGAAGCCATCCATCTTGTAAGGAGATTGTTGGAGCAATATAAGAACAAGAAGAGCGACTTACCCTGGGTGTTTATTGACCTAGAAAAGACATACGATAAAGTCCTGAGTGAGGTCTTTTGGAGATGTATGGAGTCTAGAGCTGTACCTGTGGCTTATATTAGGGCTATTAATGACGTCTATGATGGAACCAAGACCCGGGTCAGGATAGTGGAAGGTGGCTCAAACACTTTTTGGTCATATGATGGGGTTGCACCAGGAATTAGCCCTTTACCCGTTTTTATTTGCTTCAATGATGGACAAATTTACTTGACATATTCAAGAGAAATGCCATGGTGTATGTTATTCAGAGATGACATAGTATTGATTGATGAACCACGTGGTGGAGTTACTGATAGGTTGGAAGTGTGAAGAAAAACCTTAAGAGTCTAAAGGTTTCAGGTTAAGCAAGATTAAAACAGAGTACCTAGAGTACAAGTTCAGTGACATAACGTATGGGGAGGAGGTATAACTGAAGATCGAGGAACTAATGATACCCAAGAAGAGGAAATTTTTAAGTAACTGGGGTCCATAATCCAAGGAGATGGAAAGACTGACGATGATATCGCACATCGTATTAGAGCGGGGTGCTTGAAATGGAGGCTCTTCTATGGTATTTTGTGTGATAAGAATGTATCACCTAAACTTAAAGATATGTTTTGCAGAGTGGTTTATGGTGGTTAGACTGACATTGCTGTATTGGGCTGAGTGTTAACTAGTCAAGAACGCTCACATCTAGAAGATGAAGGTAGTGGAGATAAGGATACTCAGATGGATGTGTGAGAATACTCGGAGAGATATGATTAGGAACAAGTTATATGAGGCAAGATGGGAGTGACATTGGTGGCAGACAAGATGATGGAAGCAAGACTGAGATGGTTCGGGCATGTGAAGAGGAGGTGTAAGGATGCATGCGAGGGGTTGGCTGTAGTAGGAGTTAGGAGAGGCAGAGATATGCTGAAGAATTACTGAGGACATGACCTTTTGATAGGAAGATATGGAGGTCGAGAATTAGGGTAGAAGGTTAGTAGGTAGCTAGATGTTATGGCATTCCCTCTGGGAGAGGGAGTGGGCTAGCCTCCCCTCTCTTGCCCTTTTAGTAGTATTATTCAGTTATCACGTAGTTTTTATTCTTCGATATGTAGTACTATCTGTTGCTGCATTTAGTTTGTATCTTTAATCTTGTGCCGGGTACTTTTTTTTTGAGCCGAGGATCGATTGGAAACAACCTCTCTATCTCACAAAGGTAGGTAAGGCCTGCGTAAATTCTACCTTCCCCGGGCCCCACTAGTGGGATTACATTGGGTATGTTGTTGTAAGCTCTTTTTGCTTCCCAAGGCTTGACCAAAAAGACTATAAAATCAGCAGTGCAACTCAGAGCTCTTATTTTTCCTCATCATTTTCTTTTTCTTTAACTGTTTTTGTTTTCCTTTTCAATCTTTTAAGAGTTTGGTTATTTTTTCCCACCTCTTAATCCTGTCGACCAATCAATCCTATTGGAAAACCCAAAAAAACAGCCACCCGACCACCCCTCTAAGGAGCTAGCAGTGCAAAGATACTCAATAGTGGAAAGTGCACATTAAAAAGTGGGAAAACCTTCACTGCTACATCCATCATACCCCGTCGACCAACCACCACAATTAAAATGACTGACAGTGGCTTCAAACTAGCGGGTGTATTGGATGGTTATTTCAAAAAGATGGTGGAGAATGGGTTGGACAGTGACAACGATGGGGTTTTGATGGTTGCTGGTTGAAAGTGATGTGAAGGTGGTTTGCCATGGCGGTGGAGAAGTTTGCCAGTGACCTGTGATTTTCTGGTTTGGCAGTGGTGAGATTGCAGCGGATGGTAGAAGAAGATGGAGGACAGAAAAGGGGTTTCTTTTGGTGTTGAGGGTAACTAGTGTGAGATGTCCGGTAGAGAAAAGAAGATGGTGTCCAGAAGTTAAAGTTATGGTGGTTTATGGAGGTTACTGCTTCCCAGTGAGTTTTCTGCCAGCATTTGGTTTCTTTCAGTTAGTATTTTCTGATCAATATTGAGAGAAGAGGTGGAGGGCAGTGCTTTCCGGTGGACCTTAAGGAGTGGTTGTGGTAAGCGGAAAAGAAAGAGGGTAGAAAGAGAAGATGGCCGGCGAGCTTCGCCAGTGTGATATTGTGTTGCTGAACCTATTTTGGCGAGGATGAGTGAAGGGTAGGGGAAGAAGAAAAAAAATGAAGAGAAAGAAAAAGAAAAGAAAGAAAGGAAAGGGAAAAGGAAAAAAAAATTGTATAAGTAAAGTAAAAAAAAGTAGGAAAATATTTTTAATAAAAATAAAATGAATGCCATATGGCAAATATTCACTGATTTGGACCGTGTTTTTTTGTTCTCCCTATTCTTTACGGAAATATGTTTAGTCAAATTCATATAAAATTGTTTCAAACTTAAGTCTGAGCATATTTGCTTATTTCCATCGAGTGAAAAGGATTTACCAGAAAAAGGAAAAACATGTACATTTCTACTTGGGTAGTTAAGATCATTCTTGTGAAATGGAAAGAGCCTTAACTTTGCAGTAGATTATCCATAGTTTGTACTGCTTCCATTCAATAGCAGACAAGTAAGTGCGTCCAATATTTATGCAAGAATGACTGTGAAGTACCCAGTTCATGTAAACACCTGCACTGCTTGCTAAGTCGAGTTTTAAATTTGGATAATTGCTTATTCAGAGTAGCTACAGAAGGTTGCCATTATTCTGACTAGCCATTATTGAATGTCTATACTTCTTGGACAGCATTTGGATTTTGAACAGAAATGACTCAAAAAAGATTTTTTTTTTCTGTTCTGAACTGTTACAGATATATCCTCCAATCAATGTGCTTCCATCCTTATCTCGGCTGATGAAGGTGAGCACATGGACCTCTTTACTTTATTTCCTGTCATATCATTTTAATGCAAACTAGAGGTAGCCATACATGTGATTATCCTGACTAACCTCTTAAATTTCTTTCCAGAGTGCCATTGGTGAGGGTATGACCAGGAGGGATCATGCTGATGTATCCAATCAGGTAAGTTAATTTTCGATAAAAAATGTATTTCGTTGCTTGATTAATCTTCATAGCTTCAAGAGAGTTGATACCTTTTACCTCTGTTAATGTTGCTTATTTTTTCCCTTTTGCATTGATTTTAAAAACCTTTAGTTGTATGCAAATTATGCCATTGGAAAAGATGTCCAGGCAATGAAAGCTGTGGTTGGAGAAGAAGCACTTTCTTCTGAGGACCTGGTATGTTGCTTGAGAAAAAGCCCTGTTGTTTAATTACTTTTGAGCTTTGTTTTGCCTAGGTTATCAATAATTCAATGATGAGATGACTAGAGACTTTTTTGTTTTAAACAGCTTTACTTAGAGTTCCTTGACAAATTCGAGAGGAAGTTTGTCTCTCAAGGAGCTTATGACACCCGCAATATATTCCAGTCACTTGATTTAGCTTGGACTCTTCTTCGCATCTTCCCCCGTGAGCTTTTGCATCGTATCCCAGCAAAGACCCTGGATCTGTATTACAGCCGTGATGCATCTAATTGACAGGAAGGAGCCGGCTTTATACTTTAATCTCTTGTGCAATTCCTTGGTGCAATACGTTGGGTCGTGAGCTTTTCCTCTCCGTGTATCTCCTTTCAGCTCAACAATCAATGAGTTCCCAAAACGAAGGTTCTCCGGCATTTACAAGTCAATGCTATTCCTTTGAGAATCAGTTACATCTTGTAATTTATCACCTGTTGTGTTATGTGACATGCTGCAGGGTATTGGTTTTGTTTAAATTCCAATAACATTAGGGGTTTCTAGGTTTTTATATAAAGCCCTTTTTATGTATGAAGCACATTTTATTGTTTTTCATGGACTAAAAGCTAATTCTTTTTGAATAACACATCCTTGTATCTATTTTCGAGGCTAGCAAAGATACTGTACGGCAATTGGGTATAGCATCGGGAAGAATTCGATGATGTGGTTACTGGTTAGTTAAAAGAAATCTTGCATATCGACAATAATGCAACCGCCTCAAAAATTGTTATGTTAAACACTATGGATTTTTGTTTGGTGGAATGTATTAGAAAAATACTGAAAAATAATGTAAATATTGGCATTAGTTATACTGTGATTATTTTTTTAGGAAAAATTACAGAATATAGCCAAAAAAGGATAATATATACTGAATATGACCATAGTTTTAAATAATTACAATAATTAGCTATATTTTAATTTAACGGCCATTTATTGAGTTTAACCGTATATTTTACCTTTTTAACCGTATCTCATTGTAGAAGGGCTGTATTTTACATGTATCAGTTAATCCTCTTCTCAAAACCCTTCAATCTACACGATTCAAGCGGTTTCAAAACCAAATAAAAAAATTCCACTAATCCAGGTAATTTGCATTTGCAATTTCAAGATCTTTTTTAGTATATATGTAGGATCTGTAATTTTTGTATTTATGTTTGACAATTTTTATTTGAGTGTAATTTTGTTTAGGGTTTTCTTGTAGATTATTTGTCAGAGTTTCTTCTAACACTATTGAAAAGATTAACAAGAGTTACATCATTTAATGTTCATATTCATGGAGATGCACCATCTTTTGATTTCTCAATCACTCAAGCCCATAGAAAAAATGCAGCCGCAGTTGCTCAACAAAGTTCAGATCGACTTGAATAAGATCAAGATTCAAGGTTCATAAAGAAAAAAGATGTTCTTAAATCTTTTAAAGATGTAAAAAAGGAAAAAAGTGTGAAAAGAGAAGAAAAGTAAAAGATGTTTCTTCGGATAGCAAAACGGGAAAAGACAAGAAGTCCAAAATAATTCATTGCCGTATGAAGGCCGAAGAATCCGAGGAAGAGGTTTTGTACTGTTCCGCATTATGATACACTGTTTTTTTGTTTAAAAAAGAATAAATTTTTTTAAGACAATGTGTTCTATACATCATGTTTTGCATATGTATTTTAACGACCCCTGTTTTTCAAAAGTGAAAGCATATATCAATGTATTTGAATGTATCTATTATATATTCAATACAAATGACTATATGTGTATGCTTATTGAATCGAAAGTAATATTGTATATATTTAAAATATGTATTTGTATTTTGGTGTATTTAAATTAATAGTGGATTCAAGCATTTCACAACACTTGCTACATTGTTCTTACTAACATGTATCTATGTATTTATGTGTATAATATATAATAGCTGTTTCTTTTTGAAAGAATATATAAAGTCTTCCCTAAACTATACCTTATTTTTAAGAAGACACTAAAACTTTGCGGGTGACCTATTTACCCCCTAAATCAATTCAAAATGAAACTAATATAACCTTTCCAACTCAATATCAATCTTAAAGAAGAGTGTGTACATCACACACCAATCATATTTTGACACAATATATTCAATTTTTAAAATTATTTTTTCAATTTTTTTTTTATTTTTCCTTGCTCTTTTTTCTTTTTATTTTTCATTTATCCCTATCTCTTGAGAAGTTTAGGGACTTCAATTTTTCACTTCTACCACATCATCTTATCTTTTCTTTATAGTTAAATTAATTGTTGGATTTGGTAAATAAAGGAGAGAAATGAGTAGGATGCTAATTTTTTTCATTTGCAGTAAAAAAATTTAGCCGGCGTCCACCATTTTTTCCAACGAAGTGGATATGTTTTTCTTTTAACATATTAGCCTAAACACTTTTTCGGATCTTTTCTTTGTAATCTCCAACTCAATCTCTAATATAAGAGAATGAAAACATTATATCTTTAACAAAATATTAAGTATCAATGAACTTTTTTTCACCAGACTTTTCTTCCGTCGCCAGGGAAGAATAGCGAATTTCTTTTTGGGGCAAAACTTGATATGTTTTTGTATAATAATAGGTAAGAAAAGATCATGATATAATATGTAAGGAAGAGATCAAAAGTGAATCTCCAAATCTATAGCTCAAAAGCTTCTAGACAACGATGGATATTGAGGTTCTACAAAGAAGAAGAAGAAGATAAAGAAGAAGAAGAAGAAAAAGAAGAAAAGAACAAAATAAAAAGAGAAAATATGATAATAAAAAGAAAAAAAAGAATATACAATTAATAAAAGAAAATTTTATAAAAGAATAAAATTTTAATAATGTTTTCTATTGCGAACTCTACTAAAAGAGAGTGAATCACACACTCCATACCAAGTAGGTTGAAAGGGGCTATTACTTCTATTTTAAATTGGTTTCGGGAGTGGGGGGAGTAATAGGACTCCCACAAAGTTCAGAAGGACGTGTATTCTCTTTTTTTTTTTTTATTTTATTTTTTGGTGTATCTAAATTAACAGTGGTTTCAAGCATTTCATACTCATGAATTCATTTTTTATAAACACGTGTTAATGTATTTACATATATACACAATAGTTTTTTTTTTAAATGTTTTGATAATATATATTTTTAAATATTCTTTTAATTGTTTATGCGTAGAAATTTTTTTAATTGTATTTTTAGAGTGCTAACAGTATATATGTATACATTATAAGTCATTTATTCCTTTTTTTAATTGCAAGAAATGATTTATTTTGCTAAAGAGCTTTCTAGGGCTGCTCCACATATGTGTTGCTACACCGAGAGACAGTTTACGAGATTTTCTAATGCACATGTTTGCTGCATACATATACATGAACAAAACTATGTTCAAGCACAATTTGTTAGGTGTTTTACAGTGAGAGTGTTGGAGGCTAGTTCTCTTGATGCTCTATTGATTTACCTAAATGGGACCATACTACATTTCACACGTAGGAAATTCACTCTCATTACTGGATTGAACTGTGTTGCCAGCGAGTCTGAATTTGATTTTGGCATAGAACAACCAAACATGTTAGTTGAGCAGTATTTTGATGGTCAAAAAACTATTGGTAAAGCAGAATTGATAAAGAAATTCCACAACAAGGTTTGGGG
>JACEIK010000076.1:9047-24836 GCA_018107945.1 Datura stramonium | reverse complement strand
GTGTAATAGGGTCAGTGTTGTATGTTGGTTTATTAGAGGTCACTATTTTAGCCACTAGCCAGTAAGACAGTAAGTCAGTCACACATTAACACTAACACTAAGTTATAATCTTCTGCTCAATATTTAAATTGTTTATTTTTATTGTTTGTTTTCACTTTTCAATTTTCACACGTGAAAGAAAATTTAAGTAGAATAAGTGAAGTTGGAGTTTCAAATGAAAGTATACCTAACACTTTATCTCCAAATAAAGTTGAAGCTGAAGCTTTACAGAAAAGAAAAGTCATGGAACCTAGGGTTGATCATTGGAAGCATTTTGATAAGTTCATTGACAAAAGTGGAGCTACTAAAGCAAAATATAAGTACCGTGAAAAAAGCTATGCAACTACTACAAAAGGTAATAGTACTTCGTCAATAAATAACCATTTAATGAAGTGTACTAAACTTTCCCATACCATAGATGATAGTCAAACACTAATAAGTTTTCTACGATCTTCAACGGGAGCAAAAGAAGAGGTGACTAACACTTGAAAATTTTATCAAGCACTAAGTAGGAGGGCTTTAGCCCAAATGGTTATTGTTGATGAGTTGCCGTTTAGTTTTATTGAGAAGAAAGGTTTTAAGAATTTCATAAGAGTCGCAGTGCCATAATTTTAGATTCCTTCGCATAGAATCTTTACAAGAGATTATTATGAAGTCTATAATGAACAAAGAAACCTTTTAAAGAAGGTTTTCAAAGAAGAACGTCCCAAAGTGTCAAGACATAGGTGGTCGTGATTGGTCCCCACACTAATCCCCTGGTGGGCAAACCAGCGAAACTCAATAACAATCCCCAAGTGACCCCAAAAATAATACATTCATGAAGAAATCAATTGTTATGCTCTCAAAACAACTTTGAATCAATATACTGCGTAAACCAAAACTAATAAAACAAATTCCCAGAACTTGATTATCATTGTACCAGATGTCTGTTTTACAAAGCTAAGGAAACTAACAACTCCAAATAACATAGTGTCTTCAAAGGCCTGAAAGAAAGACATCTGCAATGGAGGAGTGAAGTATGTCCTCATTTGCTCACCTTCTCAATCTCCGAAAACCGCTGCTCTACAGGTGAGGACGTGAAGAACTGCCTGACTCGAACTCTGCATTCAAAAAGGAATGCAGGGATAGGGTTAGTACATAACACGGTATTGGTATGCATCATCAACTGATCCTAATTAATAACATGTACACTGAGTAATAATAATATAAGACTAGTTTATAATGTTTAAGGAAGCCCAACACAAATCAGACACACTTGTTCTACACAGGGAACAACCGGCCTGTTCACTGGATTGGGCCGTTTTCGCTGCAGTGATCGCTTGACTGCTGCGATGGTCTCGCTGCAGCCGAAATTCCACCGCTATAGCGGTCCCCGGCTCAGTGGCTACCCAAAAATTCCCAATTCCATACTTAGTTTATTTCACCACCTTCCTATCTCTCCCTTAGCCTGTTTTCCTTGTTCTAGGCCCTTAACCATTCCGTAACGACGTTCGAGTCGTTACATCACTAGTTAAAATACCGTCGAAGCATCTATACAAAAGTAGGAAGGATACGTACCATATTCTATGAACAACTAGGGATACTTGACCCATATATTAGCCTCAGTCTCCCAAGTGGCTTCCTTAATCGGACGATTCTTTCACTGGACCTTTACTGTCGGAATCTCCTTAGACCTTAGCTTTCGAACCTCTCTGGCCAATATCACTACAGGATCCTCCTTAAATGATAGATTCTCATCTAGCATCCTAGAATCCCACTTGATGATATATGTTCTATCCCCATGGTACTTTTTCAGCATGGACACGTGAAATGTCGGATGCACTTCGGACAATCCTGACGGCAATGCCAGCTCATAAGCCACTTCCCCCACATGTCGGAGTATTTCAAATGGATTGATATACCTCGAGATGAGCTTTCCCTGCTTTCCGAACCTTTTCACCCCCTACATAGGGGACACCTTGAGCAGTACTTGCTCCCCTTCCATGAACTCTATGTCCCTTATTTTCTTGTCTGTGTAGTGCTTCTGCCTACTCTGAGCAGCTACAAAACGGTCCTGAATTATTCGATCATTTTCCTAGGAATCCTTTAACAAAGCAGTCCCCCAAGGCCTCACCTCAAACGCATCACACCACCCAATTGGAGACCTGCATTTTCTCCCTACGAAGTTTCAAATGGCGCCATGTCAATGCTCGAGTGGTAGCAATTATTATAGGTGAACTCTGCCAAGGGTAATAATTTGTCCCAATGGCCCCTGAAGTCTATCACACACGCTCGGGGCATGTCCTCCAACACCTGAATAGTCCATTCCGATTGTCCGTCTGTCTAAGAATGAAAGGCTGTGCTCAAGTCTAACCTCGTACCCAACTCGACCTGTAAGGTCCTACAAAAATGGGAAGTGAACTTAGCGCTCCTGTCTGATACAATTGAAACAGGCACCCCATGTAACCGAATGACCTCCTTCACGTATAGCATGGCTAGTTTTTCATCGTTGTAAGTCACCTGGACCGGCAAGAAATAAGCAGACTTGGTCAATCTGTCCACTATGAGCCAAATTGAGTTAAATTTTCCCAAAGTCATGGGAATTCCAATCACTAAGTCCATAGCTATCCTTTCCCATTTCTACTCGGGGATAGGTATTCACTGAAGTACTCCTCTGAGATTTTGGTCCTTGTACTTCACCTGCTGATAATTAAAAAACTAAGCAACTTAGTCCATAATGTCCCTCTTCATCCGGCCCCACCAATAGTGTTGTTTTAGATCGTGGTACATCTTAGTGACTCTAGGGTGAATGGAGTACCTCGATTTGTGAGCTTCTACCAAGAGAGTTTTAATTAACTTACCTACTCGGGGAACATACACCCACCCCTTTATTCTCAAGACCCCTTCATCATCGAACACTGCTTCCTTGTCTTCTCCCTGTAGAACTTTATCCCTGATCTTACCAAGCTTTTCATCTTCAAACTGCTTGGTTTTGATTTCCTCTAGCAGTGAGGATTTAGCCTCTAGGTTGGCTAGTATTCCACCAGTTTTGGTTAGCAACAACCTCACCAAGATGTTTGCCAACGTCTGGAGTTCCCTGGCCATCGGCCGCTGAGTAGCTTCCAATCAAGCTAAACTGCCCATGCTCACCATCTTTCTACTCAACACGTCTGCCACCACATTAGCCTTTCCTGGGTGGTACAAGATGGTGATATTCTAATCCTTAAGAATCTCCATCCATCTCCTCTGCCTCAAATTGATATTTTTCTGGGAGAATACATACTATAAGCTGCGATGATCTGTGAACACCTCACATCGAGCTCCATACAGATAGTGCCTCCAAATTTTCAGTGCAAACACCACTGCTGCTAACTCCAAGTCATGCGGGGGGTAATTCTTTTCATGCACCTTCAACTGTTTCGAGGCATACACAATAACCTGACTTTCCTGCATCAACACAACACCCAACTCAGACTGTGAGGCATCACAATAAATAATAAAGTCTTTACCTTCCACGGGTAACACCAGAATAGGTGCTGTGGTTAGAAAAGTCTTGAGTTTCTGAAAGCTCGCTTCACATTCCTCTGACTATTGGAAGAGTACATTATTTTGTGTCAACTTGGTCAATGTCGAAGCGATGGAGGAGAATCCCTTTACGAACCGACGATAGTAACTGTCCAGCCCCATAAAACTCCAAATTTCTGTTACATTAGTTGGCCTTGCCAGTTTTTGATCACCTCCTCCTTCTGTGGATCAACTCGGATTCCTTCTTTGGAAACCACATGCCCCAGAAAGGACATTGAGTCCAACCAAAACTCGCACTCGGTGAACTTGGTATATAACTGTTTCTCCTTCAATAATCCCAGCACAATCCTTAAATGATTTTGTGCTCCTTCTTGGTATTAGAATACATCAAGATATCATCAATAAACAAAATAACAAAGGAATTCAGGTAAGGTTTGAAAATAACATTCATTAGGCTCATGAACGCAGTCGGGGCATTAGTGAGTCCGAATGACATGACCAGAAACTCGTAATGCCTATACCTGGTCCGAAAGGCTATTTTGGGAATGTCTTCAGATGGTGATAACTGGACCTCAAATCAATCTTTGGAAACACCGCCGCTTCCTATAACTATTCAAACAGATCATCTATTCGAGGAAGAGGATACTTACTCCAAATAATTATCTTGTTCAACTAGCGGTAGTCGATGAACATCTGCATACTATCATCCTTCTTCTTTACAAACAATATTGCGGCATCTCATAGCGACACACTCGGTCTAATGAATCCTTTATCGAGCAACTCATGCAACTTCTCCTTGAGTTCTCTCAACTCAGCAGGTGCCATTCGGTATGGAGGAATAGAAATGGGTTGGGTTCCTGGTTTCAAGTCTATATAAAAATCTATGTCACGGTCCAACGGCATGCCAGACAAATCTGCAGGAAACACCTCTAAGAACTCACAAATAATCGGGACCAACTCTATGAAAGGACCCTCTAAACTAGTATCCCGAACAAGCGCCAGATACGCTGAACAACCCCGATCTATCAACTTACGACATGAATATAAGAAATAAATTTCTTAGGAGCAGGGCTACAATTCCCCTTCAACTCCAATCTAGATGACTCTGGACCCGATATAGTGACGGTCATAGCATAGAAATCTAGAATGGTATGGTAAAGGGACAACCAACTCATTCCTAAAATTATATCAAAATCAACTAAGTTTTCCAGAGCATCAAATCCCATGAATTCAACAATGCAATCACGAACAACCCTATCCACTAACACAAAATCCCCAACAGGAGTAGACATACAGATAGAAGTATTAAATATATCATACACGAGATCCAGACCCAAGGCAAAATAAGTAGATATATAAGAAAATGTAGAGCCCCGGTCAAACAATGCAATAGCCATTTTGTCAGAAACAAAGATCATACTTGTAATAATGGAATTTGAAGCCTCTACCTCGGGCCTACCAGGAAAAACATAGAAGTGGGCTTGGTTACCTGATTGTGAACTGCCCCGGTTGGGTTGTGCCACCCCTCTACCTGACTGGGTTCCACTCCTACTCACCTGAGAACCTCCTCTACTTAGATGAGCACCACCTCTAACAGTTGTCTGACTACCTCGCTCGAGTTGTGGACGATCTCTACTGAACGCACTGCCTCCTCTTCCGGCAAGGGCCGGAGCTTGAGAAGCTGGGTGTGGAATGATCTGTCCATCCTGGCCAAACCTGGGACACCATATGCGAATATGGCCATACTCCCCACACTCGTGGAATACCTTCTCGATCACTAGCCTTTGAGACAAAATAGGACGAGCCCCGAAGTCTAAGCCAACAAGCAGAGTACCCCCGACTAAACCTACTGGTGGGGGAGTGTTTCCTGATGGGCCTCCGGCCGACACCTGCATAGCTGACTTAATAGGACGCCTAGAGAAACCCTACGGTATCGAAGTCCTAGCAATAAGGCCACTGTAAGAGCCCATCTTCCGAGCCTTCTTCTCGGAATTCTTTGCATACCCCTCTTGCTTTACCCCCTCTACATTCTTCACATGCTTTACTACCTCCTGAAAGGTCTTACCTGAGCAGACCATCTGAATGGCTGATAACTGAAGACCCACATTCAGGCCTTTGACAAATTGCCTGATCCTCTCTTCCTATATGGGCAATAGGGGTAAAGCATACCTGGGTAGTGAATGAAATCGGGCCTTGTAGGCTGCAACAGAAGAGCTTCCCTGCTTAATGGTGGTAAATTCATCCTGTCTCTTATCTCTCAAGGTGCAGGGTACATATTTCTCCAAGAATATGGAGTAAAACTAGGTCTAAGTCAACGGTGGCGACTCTGCTGGTCTACACTCCACAAAAGCTCTCCACTAGAGTTTTGCATCACCTATCAGCTGGAAGGTGACGAATTTCACTCCATATTTATCCACCGCCCCCATCTTATGGAGCCTCTCGTGACAATATATGATAAACTCATAGGCGTCTTCTAACTCTATGCTTTAGAAGGTGGGAGGCTTCATCTTGGTGAACCTCCAAAACAAGTCATGCTCCTTCCCTGTCATCATTGGTCCTGCTATCGGCCTTGAAAACATAACAACCTCAGATATGTCGCCAATCCTTGAAGCCACAAAAGTTGCATGATGTATCCCTGACTGTTTCCTTACTGGAGTTGCTGGCACTGCCCCAGTGCCCACAAGACCGCTCAGAAGGATGAGGAACTGAGCTAGGACCTCCAAGAGGCTGGCGTGGCAGGAGCTTCTCCCTGCAGTGGGACCTCGACCTCAATAGCCACCGTGCCTGCACAACTGGTGGAATGGGAGATGCAGACCTCTCCCTGATTGGAGTAGGAGCACGAGCCCCTCCTCTAGCGAAAGCGAGTCTCCGTCCACGACCTCTGCCCATTCCTCTACCGCATACAGCGGCTGCCACTGCTTGCTCGGGTGCTGCGTCTCTGTTGCCGTTGGCGCGTGTTCTTAACATCTAAGAAGGAAGGAAGAAAAATTGTTAGATACTAATTTGTATCACCAGATACCAATTGGAGTTAAGTAATCGCAAGAAAGGAAAGAAGAAGGAAGTTTTTCTAAAGTACTTCAATATCGCACAGATAAGTTACGGACGTCTTCGCACCAATCTGCGAGACTCTACTAGACTCATCTTAGTGTAATGAGATCAACGAAACAAGCACTCTGATACCAACTTTGTCACGATTCAAGTGACCATGATTGAAACCCACACTAACCCCCCGGTGGGCGAACCAACGAAACTCGATAACAATCCCCAAGTGACCCCAAAAATAAGACATTCATGAAGAAATCAACTGTTATGCTCTCAAAAACAACTTTGAATCAATATACTACGTAAACCAAAACTAATAAAACAAATTTCCAGAACCTGATTGTCATTGCACCAAATGTCTGTTGTTATACCCCAAAAACCTAAAGAGCAGACTCGGGAGTTAAAAATTGAAAACTGCTAAAATTGGGGAAAATATCACAGAACGAGATAACGACTCATGGTTGGGAACCATGATCCGTTGTTATCAGTTGTGGGTTCAGGAGTCCTGGGTGGCAGTGGAAGCAACGACTTATGTAATGACTTGTTGTATGAAACAATGAGTCGTCGTTTGTAGTCGTGGTGAGAGGTAGATCTTAGCATGTGGGGAGATAACGGGTCACCCAATGACTCATCGTGAGAAACAACGCCTCATTGTCAGCAGTCGTTTTCGGCATGGTCAAATTCCCAGTGGACTTAGCGGACAGACATGACGAATCATTGGATGAAATGAGTCATTGTGAGACCCGTTGTGAGGGAGTTTAGAAATTTCAAAGGGGCAAGCAACGATCGACTCAAAGACTCGTTGAACCAAAGTACGATTCATCCTGTCTATCCATGGTTTAATTCCTGAGGCTAGTTCTGAGCAGTGCATGTGATGGGCCATACCACTATTCATCGTAGCGTCCAACGACTCATTGGACCGACCTAGACAGTTTTCAAGGAAGATTCATTAAAGGCATTTTTGACTTTTTCATGCTATGAGGTCCTAAACTATGTTGTTTCATGTATTATCCTGAACATTTTAAAATAGGTTAAGTCCCTATTGCATAGATTATTCCCCATGCATGCAAATCAAGAGAAATTTTGAGAGATCAAGATATTCTTCAAGCTTTTCCCTATCAATTCCTTCTTGGGCATTCAAGGAATTTAGATTTTCAGCTTACCCAGATATGTAGGGTTATGAATGGGTGTTTCCGTTCACACCCATGCCCATCCTTTAGTAATTTATGAAAAACCCACTACAAATCTATTGGGGTTTTAATCTAATTTTTTTAATGAAAACCTAATGATTTACAAGTGGGTGATATTAAAGTGTGATTTACATTATATTTTATGAAATTGGATCATATTTTATAATTATTTTGATTATATAATTGTTGATTTAGATTTTTATTTAATTGAGCCTACCTAAGCATGATCTATGATAAATCAATTTATATACAAGCCCAACATGATTTACGATTTGAAATACAAATTTATTCATTTACCCATCATGTTTTGATGAATTTCAAGCTATATGCATAATCTACAAGTATGTATGAACCTTATGATTCATGAATTATGTTTTGGCCGACTCACGGGCCTTATGTCATGGTTAGTTCACGTATGTACAATTATGTTTACAATTATCTGATTTAACTACCCTATGAAATTCATGCATGTTATACTATGAGCATTATATATGTTTTGGGAGTAGTATCGAACACCGAGTAGGTTCGAGGCCCAAGTTCTGCCCCGAATTTCATAAACTATGTGCCACCGTAGGTATGTTGGGACCTCCCTTGTGACTGTCCTCGGCCCAAATGGCCCTTTCACGGTGATATCACACTTTCATAGTTCTACCCGTGGCAAGGTACGGACACCCTTCCGACTAGGGTAACAAGTCGGACTTCATGTGTGCACATGTGCGGTATGTCGGTTAAGAGAATCTTCTATTGTTCCTCATGGTTTATGCATGTCAGTGATTATGTATATTGGCTCAAGTTATGTTCAATATTGTTTTCTCTCATGGTTATGATTATGAATGTATTAAGAATGCTTCGAA
The DNA here is from genome assembly GCA_018107945.1 of Datura stramonium. Lineage (NCBI taxonomy): Eukaryota > Viridiplantae > Streptophyta > Magnoliopsida > Solanales > Solanaceae > Datura > Datura stramonium. The sequence goes on along the minus strand of JACEIK010000076.1, from coordinate 16,207 downwards.
ATTCTTGAGCCTTATATTATGTTATGTTTACGATATCTGTGATATGAGCATGATGTCCTACTCTTATGATGTTTTTATGAGATTTTGCACATTTTAAATGTCCGCTTTACCTACCTTGCATATTCAATACATTCTACGTATTGACCGCATACTTTCTATGATGTATCATTTCGTGATACAAGATCCGTCTCTCAGGCTCACCCTCATTTATAGCTTCTCTCAGAGTTTGTCTCCAGCGTATTGGTGAATCCTCATGTTCCTAGGGCTATTTGACAGACATTTTGTTACTTTATGTTTCAGTACTTATTTGTGTTAGTTGGGGTTATTTTCGCATTAACCCATCGTAGTAGAGGCTTTCAGACGGGATATAGAATTCAACTTATGTATGTCTAAGTGATTCGGTTGGTTTGATATGTCATGATTTATTTATGATTCCGATATGCCTTATGTTCAATATTCCGCCTATAATGAATGAATTTAGAGGTATGCTTATGTCATGGGTCGACTCGAAGCTTATCGGAGTTTCTTATCCCATGTTACGATCTGGGTCTACGTTCGGGTCGTGACATCTATTTTACAAAGCTAAGGAAAACAACTCAAAATGAAATAAAGTTTTCAAATGTCCGAAAGAAAGATATCTGCAATGGGGGAGTGAACTGCGTCCTCATCTACTCACCTTCTCAATCTCCAAAAATTTCTTCTCTACAAGTGAGGGCGTGAAGAACTGTCTGGCTTAAACTCTACACTCATAAAAGAATGCAGGGATAGGGTCAGTACATAACACGGTACTGGTAGACATCATCGGCCGACCCTAATTAATAACATATATATCGAGTAATAATAATATAAGATCAGTCTACAACGTTTAAGGAAGTACATCACAAATCAGACACACTAGTTCTACACAGGGGACAACCGACCTACTCACTGGATTGGGCCGTTTTCGCTGTAACGATTGCTTGACCACTGCAGCGGAAATGGTTTCGCTGCAGAGACATTGCTTAGGCAAGTATCCCAACATACTGCACTCTTCTCAGTTCATCTATCCCACAGTTCAACAGTTCATCAATTCAATAGTTTAGCATTTCACATACTCCATAAATCCATCAGACACGCACAATTAAACAACTATCATATCAGCTATTAAGATCTGCAAGTCCACAGTTAATCATAGCAACAACTACTCAATAACTACACATGGCAACAAGGTCACCCTTAGCACTAAAAACATGTTCTTCATTATCAACTCACATCATATCAACCATACTATGCACATTCTCTTAGCATGTTCCTCACTCAACTTTATGAATATAAATGAAATCAGAAAACAACACACAAGCGACAAAGCCAAGGGTAACATGAGGGGCACATGCCTCCGCCATCTCCCCTTAACACTCAACCACACGAATCATGTACACACATGCCAGAGGGTCTTATTTTTTTCCATCCAATCATGACTTGTAGGGGACTCTAGAAATCAATGTATTGTATCGGCGTGACACCCGCTCTCACTCATATTCTTGTCCGGATGCTCCCCTCGGCCACGATCCACTGGATAATAATATTTGCTCTCCCCGATGCTTCCCTCAGGCTCGAGCCTCTCAATTCACGATAAAATCACTATCCTATTCATTCTCAATTTTTGTAAAACAACAAGTATATAAGCGTACACATTCACATGTATTCTAATTATTGATTTTTCTTTCACATGATCAATTCATGACAAGCAGTTCACTTCACAATTTCTCATAAACTTAACAACATATTAATCACGACTTTCTATCAACATGGCAATCATACTCATTCACAAGACAAACTCACAACAAGGGATGTCCAAAGACCAATCACATAAGATTATTATCTAAGTATACAAGTCATTAAGTAGGATCTAACTCTCCAACCATAACCTACCTCAATTACTCAAAGATATCGACTTCTCTACTCTGCAGGAGCTTTTCCCTTCCCCATTGCTTCGGATTGTTCAAAATGTACACATATATAGTAATTAATTAATCACTCATCAAGATCATGCCTAATTAGATCAAGCCCTCTCTTTTCAAGGCAATTTAACAGAAAACCATTTTCTTCCACCTAGTTCTAGGTCCCCACCTTGTCTATCCCGTCAATAATAACAAGAGGAACCTTAGAAAGTAATCACTATGTAAAATTCAATAACCAAAAGGTCTCCCATAATTCAGCCCTAGTTCATCAATCTAGGGTTCTCTACTTCAAATTTTCACTATTAATGGGTCCCCCCTTAAGCTTCTACTATAAACAATACCCATTAAAGGGGCTAGGGGATGAGAAAATTACTTTTTCACCACCACTTTCTGCTCTGGGGAAGAAATCGTTCTCAACCTTGTTCTTTCATGTTTTGGAAATAATGGGACTTAATCCAAGAAATTCCTCTTAAACCCTTTTTCTAATTCCCGTTGTTCGCTACAGCGGCCATTGGGTCGCTGGCGGTTCCAGCAATTACTCCTCAATTTCACCACAGCGGGACTCCGACCGTTACCGCAGCCTCGCTGCAACGGAAATCTCATCACTGCAGCGGTCCCCCGGAGTAGTAGCTACCCAAAAATGTCCAATTCCATACATAATTTTTTTCACAACCTTTCTGTCTCTCTCTTAGCCTATTTTTCGTGTTCTAGGCCAATTCCATACATAATTTTTTTCACAACCTTTCTGTCTCTCTCTTAGCCTATTTTTTGTGTTCTAGGCCTTTAACCATCTCGTAACGATATCTAGATCGTTACACAAAGTTTGTCTTACGACGGATACTGGGACTTCTATATAGAGAATCAATAACATGCGTCTAACCGCTCACTTTATTGATAAAAATTGGACTTTACATAAAAAATAATAAATTTTTATCCTGTTTCTAGTCATAAGGATGGTGGCATGGCTGCTTACATTACTAATTGTTTGCTTGAATGGGGTTTAGATAATGTGTAGTTGATAATACTGGTTCCAACGATATTACAATGAAAAAAATGTCTAAACAGTTGAATAATTGGGGAACTAATATAATGGAGGGTAAACACCTTCATGTTAGGTGTATGGTTCATATCCTTAATCTTATTGTGCAGGATGGGTTGAAAAAAATTGGTGATTCTATCAAGCGAGTGACACAAGCCGTGATATACATTAGACAATCTCCCGCAAGAATTAAAGTTTAAAGAATGTTGTGAATCTCAGTGATAACTTGTAAGAAATCTTTGTGTTTAGATGTTTCTACTTGGTGGAACTCTACATACTTGATGCTAGATACAACACAATATTTTGAGCTTGCGTTCGAAATATATAGTTTTTATGATAATGGATTCTTGGATTATCTTCGTACCTATCTTTGTGAAGATGGAACTCATGCAGTTGTACTTATATACAAGTGTTGATGGGCATAATATGAGGAAATTGGTAAAGTTTCTTGAAACTTTTTATCAACTTACTTTGAAGGTATTTGATTCAAATTATGTTACTTCCAATGTGCACTTTGTGGGAACTACTGAACTTGATCTTATTTTGAAAGAGTTGATGAAAAATGAAGATGCTAGTTTAAAATCAATGGCAGAAAAAAAAAAAAAAAGTTCAAGAAGTATTAGGGTTAACCAGAAAAAATGAACAAAGTGATTTTTATTACGTCTATGTTGGATCCATGTAACAAGCTTAACTATGTTTCTTTTGCAATAGTAGATATGTTTGGGGAAGGATCTAGAAATAACCTAATTGGACAAGTGAATGCATATATGAGATATTATTTTGATTATTATGTTAAGAAATGATCAAAAGGCTTTTTATTTGTACCACCTTCATCTACTTCATCTAGCAACTCATTGAGTACATTTCGTGTGAGTGGTTATGGCAACTTTCAAAAAAAAAGAGGAACAATGAGAACAGAACAATAATTCGAGAGGCATAAATAAGTTAGTAGAGGTTCAAATAGTAAATCAGAGCTGGATAAATATCTTGGTGAAGATGTTGAGCCAGTGGAAAATGATTTTTGATATATTGATGTGGTTGAAAGTTAATGAGCCGAGATTTCCCATTCTTACGGAGATGGCTCGTGATGTGTTAGCCATTCCCATTACAAGTGTCGCATTGATAATGGTCAAACTCATACTTTCTGGCAAGGTATGAAGCGGACGTTGTCAATAAAAAACGCAACAAAGAGGTTGGGGTCAAACCCACAGGGAATAAGGTAAGATCTAGAGTAATGTCGGTACTTAAACTTGTTGGTAAGTTATCTCCAAATTGAGGGGTTTCAAAAAAAATATTAAAATAAAATTGTAATTATGATTGATATCAATATTTGCAAATAATTAGGGTAAGTGTTCCCCATGGGTTCATAACTACTTCGGGTATACACACATGATCAATCCCAATGCTTACTTGTAGAACTGATAACTAGGGTTCATCCAAACGACTAATTTGTATCTATTGGATGACTATACTCAATCACCGCTATTTCTTTCTAACCATTATCAATATGTTTCAAATTAAACTATCCTGCAACCACAACTCAAGTTAATACAATAATCATAAAGACCAAGACTTTATTGTAATTCTCTTTTCTTAATCTCTACCTCTCTAGGTTCAAGCAAGTAAAGAATTCGGGCAAGTCCTAACGTTGTACACCATTAAGAAGTATTTAAAGATGAAGAGAATACAATATAAGCGTTTAACATTGATTTTGAATCACTTTTGTGTAACCTTATTTCGTTAATCCACCATGGTTCCCACAACCTCTAGCATTGATTGTAAGATTATATTTAGCATTTATGGACGAACACATAATTAAATACTTACAATAATAATTGAAAGAAAACCTGATTTGAATATTAAAAAACAATCTCAAGAACAATAAATGAAATCAAGTGTTCGATCCTAATAATTTCTCTTCAAAACTTGATAAAAATTCACAAAAATTACTCTTCACACGTCTCTACTACTTCCTTTCTGGCTTATCCTACTAAAATAATACATATAAGGTATTTATATAGACATAAGAAATCTTTTCCTAAGCTAATAGGGAATTTTTAATATCTGGTGCCGGCTATATCATGACTGATCCTACGATCCATAACAGAATTATATAGGTTGTACCTGCTTCCCGTACATCCTGGATGCTGCAGATTTATCTAAGTGTTGGCAGGCTGGTACGAATCGTACCACAATCCTACAAGTCATACAATGCATCCGTGGTTTGGCCCTATGAACTCTGACATCTTCTGAAATTTTTCACGAGTGTTGTGGTACGCCTCGTATCTTCCTCCTATGACTCGTACTGCTTGTTGTATCTAAACTTTTATCAATTATTGAAGAATCAATTAAAGCTCACCACGGGTTATGGTATGAATCGTATGTGATTGCTACGATCCGTGGGTCTACCCGTACCAAGAGACTGCCTTATGCAAATTTCTCTGGAAATTTCCACGACTTCAATTATGGCTCATATCATCTTGATACGGCTCATACTAAGAGTCATATGTTGCCTTCCTCTTAAATCATCCTTCTAATTTTCACCACGACTATCAGTATGGCTCGTACTGAGACTTATACTTGGCTGATTTCTTCACTTTTATACCTCTTTTGCACATTTTTGCTCCAACACCTATTTTTTCTGAAATCAAAGTAAAAGTACCTCATATCCATATAAACATACCTAAATCCACGCTATTTTCTCAGTTTTAAGCATTGAAAGTGCTGTAAACTCACAACACATTATGCATTAGAATGTGCATTCAACATAGGAGGTCGCATTCTTGATACCTTTAGGAGTTCATTGACTCCTAAACTAGTGCAATCTCTTACTTGTCTTCAAGATTGGCTTGGAAGTAAACCTATTCCTATTAAAGTTGAGAAATATTTAGAGTTTCTTGAGCAACTTGAACTTGGTAAGAATTTTGTATTTTGTATTCCTTACATCAAAAATAATTTTCTATTTATATCTCATAACAAGTTCTTTCATACTTTTTTATTTAGATATGGCTAGTAGTGTAATCAAATCTAGTATTGTTGATATGTAGTTGCAACTACTAACTAGTGACATGTATGGTAAGTGGAAAACTTCTATACACAATAACATGTTTAGCAGTTTTATATATCCTAGATTTATTTTATTATCACTTGTATTTGGCTTATAATTCTATTTTGTTGTATTGTTAAGATTAATTTGATCATGTCAGCAAAATATGGTCAACTATTTGATATCACTATGAAATAGTGGAGGAAATTGGAGGAGTGCTCATGATAAGATATATTCATTATGGTCGAATTTACCGTTATCGCTCGAAGGTAAATGAGACTAAAGATCTATAGACATATGTTAGCAAGTGTCCTGATCAACAACAAATAAGACCACTGATATTGCTGTAGTGATTTTGATTTATTATGATATTGCTTTTATTTTAAAGTTTAGACCATGCACTTGATTTTAATTACTGAAGTTTCTGAATACTCTTTTAATTTTTGGCTAAATTTATGCATTATCACATTATGTACTTGAATTGAATGTGTGGACAGTGACCTGTGGCCTGTATTGTGTGGCTGTATATATGATATGATATTGGTCAGTGAAACAGTTACTGTGTGGCTATGTGCATATATTATTTTGTGTATGCTCTAAATGCAATGGAGACTGTAAATTGAGATGTGTTGTGCTGGTGCCTGGTGCTTCTGCGGTGTTGCCTGCTAGAGACGTTGCCGACCAGGTGTCCGCTGCCACTGCCCAGAGAATTGTTATTTGTTAGGCGTTAGGCTGTATCTTGTCACTTGTGGGTTGTGGCTCTGGCCTGTGCTGCATTTCCCCGTAATACTCTTTACCTCTCAATTGATCTTATGAGATTCTTTTTGGATATTGTAATTCCACCAACTGTTGCTTAATTGGTTGAATAGGTTGAAGCTTTAACCCATTGGGCACACTGATAATTCCATCCAATTTACATTGCTTCTATATGTACATTTTTATAGTAGTACTGGTAGTAATATATTAGCGGAATATTTGTATATAAGTTGGATTTATTTGTGGGTTGTACAGGCTGTAGCTATGCTATTGTGCATGAGAAAATAGAACTTGAGACTTGAGATTTGAGTTTTAGTTTACTATTTGCCGTTTGGTGAAATCGGAAAGTAATTTTTATAAATTAAATTAATGAAATTAA
>JACEIK010000075.1:681608-694103 GCA_018107945.1 Datura stramonium | reverse complement strand
ACATAAATAATACCTACATAACTAATACTTGCATAACTAATACCTACATAACTAATACATGAATAACTAATCCCTGCATAAAATAATACATAGATTCTCTCATAACTAATTCATGTATTACTAATACCTGCATAACTCTAACCCATAACCAAACGTACCTCAGGGAATTGGTAAGCAGGATTCTTATAGCTGGTCACAAGAAGTTTGGGATTCAGGAGTAGTTGATTGATTGATTTACTGACTGGTCTTTTCACAAGTCTATTTTTAAATAAGGAAGTTGCAGGCAAGTAAAAGTAGTCTAACTATGATGAACTGTTTGAACATCCGCATCCAGTATGAGATGGGTCTGAATAGAAGGAATGGATACAAAGGATTCGGAGCTGATTTAACTAGTTTGAGATTGAGCTGGATACACGCAGCGGAATAACGAATTGGTAATAAACAAATTAGTAAAGATAAAATGGCATTTCCAAAGGAATTGAAGAACAGAAAGAATCTTAGACTCATATGGAACAATTTAAGTTCGCTGAAATGGCTGGTGCTAGAGCCATTCCTCTTGTATATACTGAGCCTCCTGAAAATTCTCAATCAAGTAAATATTTTTACTTACTCCGTTTAATTCAGATTTACTTAGCAATTTTTGAAAATCGATTTTTATACATTGGCCTCTAGTATGAAATGGGTCAAATTAGTGGAAATTGGTACATAGGATTTGTATAGTTGATTGCAACAAGTTTGGGTAACAAGGGAGCAACAAGATGGGTTTGACAGTGAAGGATTGTGGATGGAGCAGTAGATTCAAATTTTGGTTGATAAAGAAGTTGAAATATCTTTGAAATTGAGAGTGCTAATTGTTGTTTAACATCAGGTTTAATCAAAAAAATGATTTACGAGTTCAGGGTGGTATATGTATTCAATCAAAACTAAAATTTTCTTAACACATGAATTAGGAGTAGGATTTGCACCAGGTAGCTGATTTTAACAGTGCTATTTAAAGTCCATTATTAATTTTTTATTGTTAATTTTAGCCGAAGAGTGCAAACTTTAGCTCAAATCAGCGCTTGAAGAAGAGGGCAAACTACTACTACTTCTCCCAATTCCAATGCCAAGTTTCTACTATTTGTAGCAAGTGTTAAGTCCACATTGGTTGAGAGAATGAGTTGTGGTCCTCCTTATATGATCTTGGACAATCCTCCCATTATAAGCTAGCTTTTGCGGTTGAGTTAGGCTCAAAGTTAATTTTTTCGCACTTAGCTTTAATTATATCTCTTTCTTGTGTTTGGAAACAACAGGAATCTGTTTGCTCTCCTCCCAATCTTTCACCATCATTAACGTTTTATTGTGTATATCTAAATGATGATTGTGTACATATTAACTTGAAGATATTTAAAGACCGCTATGTTATCATAAAGACTTGATAAAGCATGCTATTATCTGTTATCTTCGCATTTGCAGTGTGGCATATGTTAATTCAATGTCTGTGCAGAAACTTAACCTAGTCAATGGCATTATCTTCACTGGAGGCCGGACCAAGGAGGGTCTCTACTTTGAAGTTGTTAAAGGAATATTCAAGGTAACTTTCTCCTGTTTGTACACTTGCCTCTAATTATATCACTGCTGCTGGACCAAAAGCTTGACACAAACAAATCCCCTAGTTTTTACTTTGAATAGGATATCTACGAGGTTTAATACTTTAATTCACACACATTTTCTGCTAATTATCATCGTCTGAACGGTTGTTTTTGTTTTGTTCGAAGGTGTTTGTATCAACATTGTTGTACAATGATTGTAAGCTTTTTCCTGATATTGCAGAAAGTTATGGAGAAGAATGATGCTGGTGAGCATTTCCCTCTTCTTGCCATCTGCTTGGGTTTTGAACTTTTAACAATGATCATCTCCAAGGTAATGAAGACGTATGGGAAGATAGAGTCAATACTTTTAAGTTTATCAGAAGGCACTTAAATTGAGAAGTCGGAACTGTTTAACACAGCATAATTTGTACTATAGACACTTGATGTGAAATTATCTGGACTAGCGAACAAACTTTAACGAGGTATAAGATTTCTCTAGGAAGTCAAAAAGAGCTTATACATTTCGGATAAAGTTTAAGCTCCTAATACTTATGCGTTCTTGATATATCCACAAACTCAAAAATCTTTATGATTAGGTTATAAAGATAAAGATGCTCGTTATTTGTGGTATATATGCAAGTTTATTCTATTATTCTACAGTAGTAATTTTGGATAAGACTCCAAGGGCATTTTGAGGGAGAACATAGAAAAGGGTGCTGGATCATATTTTGATGAGGAGGTAGATGTTATTGCAGATAAGATCAGTTATCAATGTTGAACTATATATTCTGGTAAATTGGACATTATATTTGCTTTTTCTTTCTGGTTTAAATTTGTGCAGTGAGTTCTAATTCATTGTTATCTATGCCCAATTTCATAATATTCTAATTAACTGTACTGGACTATAATTTCATGCCTTGTTGATATTTTGTTAATTACTTCTGGAATACATTTGCAAAGTACTTGACACATCAAAGCTACCATATTTCTCTCAAGCAAACCATGACCCAAACACATGACGTGAGAGATCTATTCCTGCCTTTTTAAGTAGTGTAGGGGATCATTATTCCCCAAACCTATGTGAACCAAACAACTCCACTCAATGCTTCACTCGTATTTTCTTCTGTTCTCATGAGTTGATTCTAACATTTTTTTTGGGATGTAATAGGACAATAACATTCTCGAGGAATTCAGTGCGTCACATCAAGCATCTACAGTACAATTTGTAGAAAATATAAAGTTTGAAGGAACAGTTTTTGGGAGGTATAAGTTTCCTTTCTCCCTCTGTCTTCCTTCTCTTATTTCCTCCTCCATTTTTGTTCCACTTGGGAAAATCCCAGATTACCCTTATTTTAAAGGCTTTAATGCTAGATTTTAAAAGAAACTTCAAGTTCAAGTGCCTGATTGCTAGAAAATAATAAATAGTATGTTGTGTGTTTCGGATTTTGAAAATTCGGAGGCGTTGTATAAATCCTTTTTCATTTCTCTCTGGTATTAATTATCACATAATAGGAAAGTGTCGCTGTCTGAAACAATTAAGATTAAGACTTGGCATTGCAATCTGATTTGCTATAAGTGTCCATATTTTCCTGCACCTATGATTCTGAAATAATCATTTTGATTGTAAGATTGATCCTTAAATAATAAAAAGGAACTGGTGGTATTATGAGCTATGATACGTGGAGTACCAGTTTTGAACTGGCGTGGCATGCATGTGAACACTTAGTGAGATATGAAAATACACTAGAGATTAGCAAGAAATTGCATGTATACCAGATACTTTCACCCTCCCGTAATGGGATACTATCCATAACCGAGTTCATGTAACATAGGTTATGAGCGTAGTGGGAAGGCACTGTCTCTTATTTTTCTGCCTGCATTTTGTTTGAACTGTCACAACTCACATTTGCAAAAAAAATATATATATAAAGCAATGCATATAGTAACTCATGTAAATTGAACATTTATATCTTTTGATAACTATGTCAACAGTTTTATAATGTGTGAAGGGGTCTATGGTAATACTAAATTTGATAATAGACAATTGGCTATCAACTGTTTCCTGCAGGTTTCCACCTGTGCTGCTAAAGAAGATGAGTACACATTGTCTTGTGATGCAAAATCATCGTGTGCGTTTCACATGATAGGTTTTTCTTTTCCTTTTGTCACACTTCTGTTTTTGTAGATTATTTGTGGTCAGTACAAGATTTACTGTCTTTTTTCTCTTTTCGCCGTGGAGATTGTGATGACTTCACAATGATACTCCCTGTACTTTCTGAGATCATGATTGCTCCTGAATGGTACTCTATAGTAAAAGTATTCCACCTACTTTGCGTCGTTTTATGTCTAATAGGACTTGTATTGGGTCAGAAACAGTTGGAAATGCCAGGATTATTTGGTTTCACTACCAATAATTGGGCATCTTTGTCATTGACTTACCTTCCTTGGGATTACATCCATATCTGTTTCATTACCTGCAGAATTTGTTCAAGCTACTGTCTGCAGCTCTATTGCAGTTTCTTAGGACAACATTATTCATATTCCAATGAGTATTTGTCATCATTAGTAACCTTATTTGAAGATGAACTAGACTTTGTCGTCAGACAAATACTTTATCCTGATTTGTTGGTAGTGTATGCTTATTAGGCCAGAGGACTCTTATAGTTATTAAGAACCTTTTTGATAGGTAAGATCGAATGGTTGTAGATCAAATCATTCTTCCAGTGATTAGTGATCACAGCATAAAAAGACTATGCAATTAGTGCAATAAGGGGGAGAGAACAGTTTCAAACGAATTCATGCTAATGTTAGAATGAATTCTATGCATGCTAAATATTGCCATTTGGCTTTCAATTTTTATTTGTATTATCGTAGCCCCAAGGACCTTACTTGGCACATTTGGAATGCTGTGATGAGGCTAAGTAATTGTTTTCTCATGCTACAGTTTGGTATATCACCAGAAAGGCTTCAAGAAAATAAAGATCTGTGTAGCTTTTTCAGGATATTGACGACTAGTGTTGATAGGAAAAACAAGGTACAGGACGTATTTTTTCCCTTTACCCCTCTGAAATATCTGTGAGAATCTCATTGAATTGTACGGAGTCTAGTATAGACTAGTTGAACCTTTTTGTTTCTGATTTGTTTAAAAAATTGATTCAGATCTATGTCTCCAGTGTTCAAGCACAACGCTATCCCATAACTGCACTCCAGTGGCACCCAGAGGTACTGTCTTTGGATACTGTTCTCTGGTCTGTATTTCTGTCTGAGACAAACAGGATTTAGTAGTTGTTTAAAATACAGAAAACGTTGTTAGATCTGACAACATGTCAGGTAGCATTTCTCAAGTGCTGCAGTTTTTTTTGTTTTGATTTGTTGCTTTTCCCTGTTATTTAAATATCTTATCACAGTTTGCTCTGCAAAAGTTGTGGGTAGGTTTCTGTCAGAGAAGCATGACTTAAAATTTAAATCATACCTTTTCTTTTCAAAGAAAGCATGATTTAAAATTTTGTATCTGAAATTGTATTATCATTAATATGTATATGTTCCCCCCATGTCTAGTTGGGAATGACCATAGGAATGATTACATGACTTACAGTGTTCCTAAGTGAGTAATAGTGATCCAAATTTTTACATGTCTGCATAGCTATTTCCTCAAAGGCAATGGTTGAAGTTAATGTGGTAATTCAAACTCTTTGAAGCCATTTTCCATTCGAAGTTTGAAATTTAACTGCATTAATTCCTCATTCCTTGCAGAAAAATGTTTTTGAGTGGGGCTCATCACAGATTCCACATACCGAGGATGCAATCCAAGTAACTCAACATGTTGCCAACTATTTTGTCAGGTGTTTTACTTTTTCGTCTCAGTGCTCTTGTTCCATAGGGATGGGGGATCTTGTAATTAGTTCAGACCCAGCACACAATAGGGAGGCAGGAAAATGCTTTCCAATTTCAAATATTTGATGTTCACATTTTATTTTTGGAAAAGGATTTTTTATATCGATTTGTTTACAAAATGAAACTGCAATAAATGTTGCAGATAGCTCATGCTTTTCTGATGGGAAGTTGTAAGGTGATCATCCTATATAGTGCTAGATTTATGTTAGGAAAGTACGGAAAGACTGTAACTATCAGACAACCTCTTTTGGTCAATGTACATATATGAACTTCACAGGTTACTGAAATAAATTGACTTGAATTCTTACTTCTGGTGCAAGTAAGATAGGATACGAGACATCTTTAGTTTACTGAGGACATGACTCTAGATAGGAAGGTATCGAGATCGAGGATAAGGATCGAAAGGTAGTAGATAGCCAAGTGTCGTACTTTTATGTGGGAGAGGCAGAGGGTTAGTCTCCTCTTCTCGTCTTCTCCTTATTTAGTATTATTAGTTAGTATTCGTGCAGTATCTTATTCTTCAATTTTCACTACTACCTGTTGGTTGTTGCTTCATTTGCTATATTTATCTTGCTATTTTGCTGCCGTTATTTTTCTTTCAATTATGCTTTGATTACACTTCTTTTGAGCTGCGGGTCTATTGGAAACAACCTCTCTATCCCTACCTTTGTAGGGGGGTAAGGTCTGCGTACATCCTACCCTCCCTAGACCCTACTTGTAGGATTACACTGGATATGTTGTTGTTGTTGTTTGGTGCAAGCTTTTCAAGTTCGCTCTTAGTCTTTGTTCTCCAGTGATGACTGTTTAACTGTTTTATTACTTCATTAAAGACAATGACAGAAAAGCACAAGAACAACCCTTTACTTAAAACACAAAATTATTAGCTTATTTCTCAGTTCTTTCCCGCTCTGTCTGTGAGCCAAAGTTATCCCGAAACCTGTCAAGTTTTTTGATAAAGTCACGCTTCTTGTTTCACCTCTTCTATTTGTTTGTTTATTTTTCTTTGTAAATTGCAGTGAAGCAAGAAAATCTTCTAATAAGCCGGCGACCAACAAAGTTCTTGACAATCTCATCTACAATTACAGTCCCTCTTATGCTGGGAAGGTTCGGTAAGTTCACATCACCCTCTTACTTGGTTGAGATTCTTGAGAATTAACTGGACAATATTCAAGATTCTCATGCCCGTGTAATGTAGGGGGAGCTTTGAGGAGGTCTACCTCTTCACTCCGCGTCCCACCTTGAGCTCTCTGTAGATGCAAGTGAACTCAAAAAGGCATCGACCAATTGGCTGTCCCAAAGATTATAGATGAAGAGACTTGACATCAGTCAGATGGTTGCTCATGGTTCGGGTTGGTCTTCAATCTCCAGTCGACTCCCCGGAAAATGGATAGATTTAGACTACTTGTATGATGATTGTTTATAATTCTTCTATCCTTCACCTTCCATATACAGGTTTGCATGATTTGAATTGGGCATGTCTGTGAGCCTTCATTGTTTGTGGAGTCTTTCGAGTCCAAATTTCTATTTGTGAAAGAATCTTTTGTACTAGGAAGAAAGATAAAATCATATTGATAGTATTCAAACACCATTGACGATATGGTTTAACACAACTAATAGCATGTTTTAGCTAAGCTTTCAAAATCGGTTTATTTTAAAAAGTAAATTTTTTTGTCTGTAGTGTTTTTCGTAACCCGTAAGAATACTTTTAGGAAGTAGTAATTGTTGTTTTACTAGCCAATTTGAAAAATATTTTCATCAACATTAGACGACAATTTATGCTTAGTCAAGATTCCAATTTAATGTTTACACCATTGATTTTATTTTAACATTTTGTAGTGAATTAATTTAACTTGATTGGGACTTTTTTTTTTTTAATACGCAAAGATGGTGATAAATCATTGTCAAATATTATTATAGAAAATTCAATTATATTCTCTAATTACATTACATTTTGATAAAAGAAAGAGAGCAGGACGATATAAGAGTATTTCTTCGAATCCGAATGTCATATTTTTGATATTGCGGTTTTGATATGTAATATTTGGTATATATTTAAATATTTTGGTATTTAATATCGTATTAGATATTTAATAATGAAATATTGATTACTGTACTTAAGTATGTAGTAATATATATCTATTAATACAATACTAGCAGATATATAAAATATTATTAGTACAGAATTAGTTATTGACACACTGCAAATTTGACTACTCTATTTCGATTGAAAATGAAATAACTTTTTTTTTTTTTTTGTAATTGAATAAGAAAGAGATTTGTTTGCACTTTCTTTTAAATACTTCTACTCTTGAAAATCAAAATCGAACTGGAGTAGTACCAAGCATGTGAACCGCACGTGAGTTCCCAAGGAGCAAATCATCCCTAAGCGGGCACTGGTCCTCAAGAAAAGAGAGTATATAAAGCCCCAAGTCCTTTACAATGGCGGGAAATCGAGTGCCCTTTACTCTGTGGGGGGAAAATTTTGGAGTTCTCTTTCTTCTCTGTGAGATTTGACCCGACCCGTATCAGACGTACCCGAATATGGCGGATATCGAAACCCTAGGCATCGTGGATGAGATTCAAACTCTTGTATCCGACAAACTTCAAGTGGTACGTCTCTCGCTTTGTTTCAGTTTTATCCCGTTCTTGACTGTTAAGCTATCATTACGGTAATTTAAGATAAGGTTTCGGTTGTGGTTGTTGTTGTTTTTGTTCTAAATCCCATAATAATTGACGCATTGAAGTTGATTTATTTTCTTTAATTCTATCAGTTCCTTACTTTTTGATAATTTTGCTAAAAGAAAAAATTAGAAAGATGCCTTTTTTCATTATTTCACCAAAGCTTCATTGTTTTAGTTGAGAAAGTTTTCTGCTTGCTGATTTTTGAAAAAAAGAGCTACTTTTCACGAGAAAGCAAAGTTTTCTATTTGCATTGTTTGTAGCATTTCAGAGGGAAGGAGAGTGATTCTTAATACTTGACTTTCCCCTTGTTTCTGTTTCTGTTTTTGTGTTGTGGTGTGTGTGTTGGGGGGGGGGGGTGATGTTACAGACTACAACAAATGAATGAGAAACAATCCAGGAGCTATAGCCCGGGGAAGATGGAAGGTAGATCAGGAAATGAGTTCAAGAATTCAAGCTGTAGAAGAAGAGAGTTTAGAGAGAGAGAGAGGGAGAAGTTGTATTTCATGCAATGAATCCCAAGTGTAGTTCTTACAGCTGTATATATACAGATTGAAATGAGACGGAATCAATTACAAGACGAATCACAAGCTGCTCAACCAGAATTGTAACTAACTTCACAATTTCAGTTACAAACCTAACTAGCTTCAGCAAACTAATCTAGCTTAGCAATGCTCTAACCACTTCTCCCGGATCATAATTTGTAAACCCGTGTATCTTTTAACTACATCGTTGTTCTTTTCCTTTGGTGAAGCAGAAATACATCTCACATATGCGGAAGTCATTCTAGATAGAAGTTCTTTTGGTTAGTTGTCAAAGTAAACTCTCCATGCCTAGTAATATGCAAAAAAATATTCTAATTCACCAAAGACTTGGTTTTTGGTTCTTTACTGCCATTTTTACTAAATTATACTCTAATTTCTGCATTCTGCTAAATACCGCAACTAGTTACCCAACCCCAAGTCATAGGACTTGTCTTCTATTCTCTTTTTGTGTGTGGTGCTGAAGGAACAAGAAACAATAATCATCTAAACTTCTAACTTTATTTGCCTGAAGGTTTCATACAAGTGGTTGAGTCGAAATTTTTTGGTGTCATCAGATTCTGCAAAGAGGTGAGAGGTTTTAATGATTTTTTTGGTAAAGTATGTTTTGGTTTACTCCTCTGATAATGCTAAGGCTAGTTGCGTTTTACAACAGGTTGCTTCAGGAATTTGTTGAAAAGCATGGAAATGGTCTTGAAGTGGTCTACAGCTTGTCTGGCTGGTTGAAAGATAGCCCTTCAACCTACCATATTAAACTTGTCTCTTCTGCTAACCTTGCAGGTTGGGTGTCCTTTTAAATATCACTTTGTTATGAAATGATTTATTTGACCGGACATAAGCTCTATGGTACATTACATTATCACTGTCTTATCTCCTCTATCCTTAATATCATTTTTGCATTTGGAGCGGGCTGAGCTCATTGCCCCCTTTTCCGATCTTTTATTATTATTGTCATTCTCTTATCAATTTAGCACCTTAGTTGGAACTATATGAAGGATGTTCCTGATATATCAACTTCAAAACTTTCTCAAGCCAGTATTGGGGGCCGATAGCTGAAAATAATTTCCCCTCAGTTGCTTCATTGTTTTGTCATATGTCTAAAGACTGATATGTATCTTCTTGGTGCCACTTGTCTGTTTCATGCTAAAAAATCTGAGTCAGTTATTTTAAGTAAAAGAGGTTTTCTCCATATAGAAACATAGCTCTTGTAACATTACATACGAGGCTAAGATATGACTTTATTATAGATGAGCCTCATATCAGGCCAGACAAGAGAGCATGCACCANCATAGCTCTTGTAACATTACATACGAGGCTAAGATATGACTTTATTATAGATGAGTTCTTACTTTACCTTGATTAGTTACAGTGAGAAAGTTTGAAATTCAGAAGCTTAGTACTTGTTCCGTTCATGCTAATGACAATATCTGCATTCTGATACATCTAGAGTCCTAAAAGCTGTACAAGCTTTAAATTCGGGCTTTATTGGTGTCATTGGAGATTCAATTCAGATCTAGCAAGTAGTCTCGAGTCTTTTGATCCTGCAAGAAACTAATAACACAGATGAAGAATTTGAGATCACGACTAGATAAATGACCTTTATCCAACTTGTTATTTCCAATTTCATGACATCAAAAACCGGTTGAAAATATCAGTTCTGATGAAGAATGCATGAAGATGATTCTTTGTTACATAAGTTTGTTTGCAGATTTCTTATCATCCACTTTTGAGAAGTTGACGTTGGCTGAATAAAGCTAGCATGTTAGAACTGCCATTTTACCTTTGCTTTAAGCTTTTTATGAGTGTGTCATTTTAATGGTGATATGCCAGAAGTAGTGGTTTATGTATTCCTACTTTTTCTTCATGCTCTTTAGTTCTGTGGTAAGTTGTTGCAACTATATCAAAGCTCAAGAGGCTAATTTCTATGCAGAAGCCAAGAAAGAATTTTCAGATAATTGCTCAGTCCAGGTCTATAGCGTGCAAGCTTGCATCCCAAAGGATCCAGTGGCCCTCTGGAATGCTGAATTTGTCCAGGCCGAAGAGCTCTTTAGGCAGTCCCTCTCAGTTGATAATTGTTTGCTTGATAATAGGTATTGGACTTCTATTTAGAGTCTTCAAATCTGTCTTTACCTCTGCTCTGGAGGGATCATCTTTTTTTCCACACCTGATATGCAAATCACTACGAAGAATTCATTATTCAAAGTGGTTAGATAATCCATGTAATGAAATGCACATGTGCTGGATGATGTTGGTTCCTTTCTAACACTCATTGGATTGTAGGTTTTGTGGAGTTTCAAATCCTTTCATCAAGCGCAACGGTGGAGGAACAATTCCAAGCACCACTGCTGTTCCTCAAGTGAAAACTGAAGCATTAGGACTTCGTAAAAGCAACTCTACTGCTCAAGTGCAACCTGAGCAGAAGAAGGTTCAACTACCAAGTCCTAGTGCCAGTGTGCCATCTTCGCATGTGGTTGATCCCAAAAGTGAGAGTCGTGGCTCGTCAGGCCCTGGACAGGGTAGTAAGCTTGTTGCAGATAAAGATAAAGTTGCTCAACTTCCGGCTGCTAAGAAGGCAGTTCAGTCTGACAAAAGTTCTAAAAATGGTGGGGCATTGGCTAATATGTGGGGTCGTGTACCTACAAAGCCAAAAGCTGACAATGTTTCAGCTGCTACCAGTGATGCCACACCAAATACTTTTGGTTTGTCCCTTTGGCTGTTTGATCTCGTCATTGAAATTGTACTATGTTTTTGTTTTTTTTTATCTTGGGATTATGCATTGTACTTGTCCTTGACTGACCATTTTTTCCTTTGTAACTAATGTTTACTTAGGTAATGCGGCTCAAATATGTGCTATGGAAGGAGTAGAAGATAGGATCAGTGATGATGATGATCAACAGGTCAGCATCAGGAGAACATCAAATGGTGAGGGGAATAGGAAGAGGAGGGTAATTTTCGATTTTTCGGATGAAGAAGATGAATTCAAGGACGCTGTCAACCTAGCATCGCCTGATCTTCCAAAGCAGAAATCTATTTCAGGATCAAAACAAACTCCTAGTTCTCCAGAACTGCAAAAGCAGGAAGACAAGAACGCAAAGGAGGCTGGAAGCAAGAGTCATGAACAAGAAAGAAAACCTTTACCTATCAGCGAACCGAAGAAGTCTAAGTTGTACTCTTCAGAGATTATTTCTGAACATGCCAGTATTAAGAATGCAGCTTTAAAGGATGAAGTGGCTGATGCTGCTCCAATTTCCCCCAAAAGGAGAAAAGTATTGAAGACACGAGTTGATGAACGGGGAAGAGAAGGTATGTCTTATGATGAAATGTGGTTGTCTAAATTGAGTATAGCAATTTAACATTTGGGTGAGGGTCATGCCATGGGAGGAAGAAAGTTAAAAGTGAAAGTCGGCCTTTCCTTACGATACATGTGTTATCCTATGATATAAAAGATCAAGAAAAACATATGTATTGCCATGACCTTCTGATTGCTGCTTTTCAGGCCTTCTAGAGCAGTCTTAAGAAAGCTCCTAACGAATAAAAGATCAAATCTTAATGAGCTAAGTAGTTAACTCATCTGAGAAGATTGCATTGATATTTTGTCAAGGAATTCTTATTCTTGATCCATATTCTCTTAATTCACACTATGCATGTGCATTTCATTTAACATAGATATATCTCTCTTCTAATTTCTTTAGTCAAGAGCTATGTTGCGCGGACTCTCCAAAACAACTGCCTCACCCGTGTCGGATCCTCCAAAATTTTTGGAGGATCCGACACGCACTAATTGACTTTTTCGGGGAGTCCGACCAACA
>JACEIK010000075.1:545259-669431 GCA_018107945.1 Datura stramonium | reverse complement strand
CATACAACATTGAGGTATCTGATATCATAACTCAAATAAAATAATTTTAAAACATATCTATAGCCATAATGTAAGTGTCACCAAAATATTCACGAACTAAAGCTGTCGAAAAGGATTAATTCAATTCAGTCCAATTCAGATTTTACGGGTCAAAAAATTTGACGGATCAAGATGGATCAATCCTTCATTTAAAAGGACCTTAAAATAACTAGCCTAAACCAAGGTTTAAATTAAACTATTTTAGCCCATGGGCTGATCCAGGAACCAGTCTCAGCCTTAGTCAAGCTTTAAAGGCCAATATACTAACTTGAATCGAGCTATAAGCCTCCGTATCAAATGAGCTTGAAAAATTGTAATCCAACTCTATCTAAATAGAAGGTTGGATTGGGCTAATACGAACCAAATTCATTTTGATGACTCTATCATGAACAATGAGAAAAGATATCTCTTCTTTGCACTTAATTTTGTGGCACCTATAAATTGATAATATATAACTTAGGCAATAAAGTAAAAAATATTTTTAAAAATTTGGACTCTAGAAATATGATGAAAGGGCATTAATTTTTCTTGGATTAATGTTCTAGACAAGTAGGTTAAGAATACATGAAGAGATATACTATATTAGGGAAGAGTAAAAACACATTTAAAATATTAAATTTTTTAAGTTTATATCTGAATTATTAGATCAATTATTAGGCGTGAGTTTTCTAATTAAACTATCACAAAATATTTATCGAAACACACCTCGACGCCGACTAGATCAAGTGTTTGCATACAATCTCTATTTCTAGTAATAGTAATTGCATTTTTGCGCTTAAAACCCTAATAGACCCAAACACTTTTTATAGAAATTTTCACTTTTAGACAATACTCTTTTTTACATCATGCCTTAATCTATCTTAATCAAATTCTGAACTTGTCAATTGTTCATCTCTAGGTTGGCCCAAGTGATGCACTTGAGACATCATGTTTAAAAAATTTAAGCAGTTAGAAAGAACGCTATATATACTTTTATTTACTTAATTATATCTTTCAAATAGAAGGCGAACTTCCGAAACTCTCAAGTGAAGTAACAATGTATAGGTTGGCCTAAGTGGATACAATGAGACATCATGTTTAAAAAATTTAAGCTGTAAGAAAGAATGCCATATACATTTTTATTTACTTAATTATATTTTCAACTCGAAACTTATCGCTTAATTAAACAATGTATAGGTTGGCCTAAGTGGTGCACTTGAGACATTATGTGGCCAAGGATACGGAGCGAAAATGTTCAGGATGCTGGGGATACATCTTCAAACATCAACCATCATATCATTCCTTCTTTCAATTGTTGTTTCCTTCATCTGGTGGTATTCGGATCGAATTCTGATTTTACTTCATCAAGATCCTGTTATAGCTACAGAAGCAGGGGTGTTCTTTGTCTTAATACCTGGATTGCTTGTATGCTTTCTTGCAAAACATTGTGAGGTTTCTACAGGCACAATCAATCATCTTGCCTCTGGCTTGCTTTGCTGTGTTGATCTCTAGTTGTTCACATTGGCATTGCCTTATGCTCTTTGCCCATTGACAACGAGCCAGGAGGGAGCACCATTAGCTAAGCCTAATTTCGTTCTGATCTCTTCGTTACGTTGAGTCTATACGTGCTTTCTCCAAGAGATTCAGCCATATAAGGCCCGGTTCTCATCCGAGCCACTTTCATCTTCTTTCAAACTTGGAAGTTGGCTTTGCCTCTGCTGGCATGGTTTGCAAGCCCAGCCTCATATCTGTTAGTTGTTGCTGTTGCTACCAAACCTCTCATAACTTTGTCGCTTGTCTCGGATATATTTTAACAAGTTATAGAGAATGTTGTTATATAGAACATATAGTATAAATTAGAGTGAAGGATGAAAAACACATGAAGTATCACGATTTTTTGAGTTTCATACAAGAAACTATCAGATATGAAGCCTACCGACTATCACCGAATGTTTATCAAAACACACCTCAACTATCGTTAAGCTCCATTTTCCTACCTGAAATATCATCATCGCTCAGGTAGGAAAAATGAACAACTGATAGTTGAGGTTGTTTTGATATATAGCTGATGATAGTTCAAGATGAAATTCAAAAATCGCGATACTTTACGCAAGAAGCCACCATTCACTCTATAACATAGCATGAAAATTAGTTCAAAAGAAAACTTGGCCTTTATAGTGACATGTTATAATAGAGAATGACTGTCATAAAGAGATGTAAGTATACAAAAAAGCAAATTCAAGTGTATTGGCAGAGGCAATTATGAAAGTTAAACTTAATTGGTGCAACCTTTAAGGTTATCAACACTAAACTCGCTTTATTTTAACGTTATGAGTTCAAATTTTAACATTTGTTGCACTTTTTTAGTTCTTTTTTATTTATACATATATCTATATGTTCCATGGCTAAACATCAAGTTCAGTTACACCCTAAAATTACATGCTACACGCGCCTTTACCGCTACTGATAGTTTTCACTGATGTGTGCACCAGTTTGGAGTATTGGGCTTTTTTGAGATTCTTGTGTTATTAGCTGGTTTGATGCCAAACTCAGAAAACAACTACTTTTGTCGTCGCAATGTGGTAAGTTTTCAACTGTGGTTTGAAACACCAGCAATTTTTCGGTATTTGAAAGTCGAATTTTTAGTTGCTGATCTAATTTTGTGTTCCAGTGTAAATACAGAAACCATAGCCTACATGATATCTTATGGTCTCAGTGCAGCTGCAAGGTAACTGATCAACAAAAGGTTGACATAATTCTTATCCCTTTTATTTCCTTCAAATTATAATACTAAAACGTTGGGTAAAAACCGAGCAACACAATGCGTAATAATACAAGAATGGCTACAAACAAAATAAAAAAAAGGGACAAAATGAAAAGACAATGACACCAAGAATTTTTACGTAGAAAACCACCTTCCTCAATAATGAAAAACCACTGCCAAAAGGAGCAAAATGATATCACTATAGTAGTGAATTTTACACCGTACGGTTCACGAGTACAACACTCAAAGAACTACTACACACACTTCAAAAGAGATAACCCTCTTTTTACTCACACCTCACTATAATATCACTCAAGAAAAACCTCACTCTTTATATATTTTTTTCTTTTCTCTTTGTTGGTGTGTCTTTACAAATGAACAAAGAGCTCCTTTTATAGGAAAAATTTTTGACCAACATTCAAAGTTCACCAACTCGAATGTCCAACTTAAAGTTCACCAACCTTCAATGCCCAACCTTGAAATTCGTGCGCAGAACAAAATCAATCGGTCGACCACAAATCTCCTCCAAACCCAATGCATCTCAAGGAGGTATCTCCATTTTCTCGTAGAGAAGCTCATCCCGACAAGTTCTCTACATGTATCAAACTTGTCTTTTGGTATCACCTTGGTCAACTTATCTCGTTGTGGATTTTTACTTGTGTGAATCTTTTTATATGAAACGATTCACTCTCCACTTGCCCACTAATCCAATGGTATCTCGACGTTGACGTGTTTGTCCTGCATGGTACATGGAGCGTGCTCAAGTCTATCGCACTGATCAAGCCGGCAGAATAGACAACATAGCTCCATCTCGTCGTAATCCAAGTTCAAAGAACCGCTTGAGCCATATCATCTCCTCGTCAGCCTTCAAAGTAGCCACAATATACTTCGCTCGGGCCAGACAAGGCGACACACTTCGCAACTTTGATTGCTATGATATAGTCTCTCGAAAATGTAAACAACATCCAAGAAGGGATTTTCTATTATCAAGGTCACTCCGCCATATCAACATCCGTATAACCTCTTCAAGATTGGATCGATCCTCCAAAACACAAAAGCCAACTACGTAGCTGCCTCTCAGGTACCTCAGATCCATTTGACAACTTTCCAATGTTCTTTTCCCCCGATTTTAAAGAAATCAAGTAACCACACTAACCGCATGAGAAATGCCTGGGTCTTGTACAAACTATCAGATACATCGTACTTCCACTACCTGAGGAGTACGGAACTCGCCATGCTCTCTTTCTCCTTGTTGTAGGGCACATCTTCTGCTTAACTTCACGTGACCAAAGAAGAGGGTGTGCTAACCGCTTAGCGCCATATCAAGCACACCAATACCCGTCCGCCGGTACTTTCAGGATAAATAAAGCTTTCTTTTATTTGAGACGAGTGATTCTCATGCCAATCACGCTTAGCATGACCCAAGTATTTCATAGCAAAAGACTTAAACAATCGTTTCTTCAACTCAATCCTCGGAAGCATTCTTGCCCACAATCAACATATCATCCACATACAAAGAAGAGTGGATGATAGGTATCTCGCGTAAATTTTTTCATACAAACACACAAAGTTGATCCGAAGAAGTCTTCTGTAACCTGCCCCCATACACAGATTCAAACTTTAAAACCACTGCCTAGGAGCGCCTAACCATAGAGAATTTTCTTAAAGTTTTGTAAAGGTATGCAGCCTTTTTTAATTTTCACCCTTAAGTTTCAAAGCAATCTATAGTAAATTTCTCCTTCACATCCAGAAGAAAGTTGTTTTCATATCCACTTCCCGCTGGTTCTAAATCAAAGATTGAAAACAAATGAGAACTGGACAGATGAGGTTATTTTCACAACAGAAATATTTCATCAAAGCCATTGAATTTTCTTCACTTAAATTCCTGGTAATCCAATCAACTTATATCAGGCTTCTGGGCTGTTCTTCAATTTTGTCCTTGGAAGAACTGTTCATCTTCGAAGTTTCCAGCTCCTTAGTACTCCTGTTTGGCTCAGAAATATATTTTCATGCAAAGACTTATCTTGCTAGAACAGTTTCAATCCATTGGTCCTTGTGCTCATCTTCCAAGGCCTCCTCATAACATTCAGGTTCTCCCCATCAGCCGAGTAACACATACTCATCAGAGAATATCGAGAGAAAGGGAATATGTTGGGTTCAGACCTCTATGAAATATTTGATTCTTCCACAACTTCATTAGCCGAGCATCGTCAAGGACAAAGATCATCAATAGCAAGATCATCAACATGTTGATCCGGAGCACGATCCTGAGCATCACCATTGTCATCAAGTCCACCAACATCGTGGACTTGATCAAAATTAACCACACCATCGTGAGCTTGAAGATTCCAAATTTCTCTACTTTGTCAATATCTTCAATGTTCCGATTCTCCATGAAGACGATATTACATTCTCACAAGCTTTTTCCACCGGATCATGAGAAGCCAGAAGCCAAACTCATCGGGCGCCATAACCAACGCCACGCACCGCCTCGTCTTTACATCTAACTTTGACCTCTCATCTTTAGGCACGTGTACAAAAGCTTTGCATCCAATACCCTCAAATGGTCATAGAAATATCCTTCCCATACCAAACTTTATTTGAAACATCACTTGGGTAAAGCAACAACAGGATAGGTTTATAACATACGGCCAATAAAGCCTCCCCAAAAAGCGGAAGTTCGACAACTTTTGCTTCAAAGCAAACATCTAACTCTTTCCATCAAGGTTCCTCGTTTCATCCTCTCACTTAAACCATTAAGACGAGGAGTCTTAGAGGAGTATTCTAGTGTCCGATAATTAGTTTGGCAAAGATGCCCGTCAAACGGTCCACAATATTCACCACCATTATCGCATGGTCACACTCCCGCCTTCTTTCCGCTTTCTCTCTCAACCGAAGCCCAAACCGCTTAAAGACACCCAACACTTGATCTTTAGTCTTCAATGCATGTAATTCCGTAGTTTTCAACAATCATCATCAGGCCATGGACAAAGTAAAGCAGACCGCCCAAAGTCCTTGTCTTCATAGGACCACATAAATCCGAATGCACCAACTCCAAAGAACTCCTGGGTTTTCTGGCAAGGAGGGTGGGACTTGAAAGAAACTCGATTTTGTTTTCCCGCTGCGTTGCTCACAATTTTGTAATTTAGCACTTTCGAAATCACCCAATAATTTCTTCTTGGCCAAAATATTAAGTCCTTTCTCACTAACGCGTGACTAAGTCTCTTATGCCATACCGACGTTGGAAGAGTTATTGTTCTCAATCGCATTCACCATGTTAGCACAAGTAGAAGTCGCATCATAAAGATAAATCACTTCACACTTGTTACCACGAGCCACAACCAAGGAACCCTTAATGAGTTTCCATTTTCCATCACCATCGGTACTCACATATCCTTCATCATCCGTAACACCAACAAAATTAGGTTCAAACGAACATCAAGTTCATGTTTTACATTGTTCAAAACTAGTTTAGTTCCGATACTAGTTTCCAAACAAATTGTACCAACTCCAATCTCCCTGGATACGCCTCATTATTCATACTCAAAGTTCCAAAATCTCCGTGAGTATAGGATGAGAACAAATCTTTCCGATGTCACGTGGAGATGCGCACCACCGGTCCAAAATCCAACTTCGACTCATCGCAAGTAATATTTATCATATTCTCATCAAGGACAAGAATAAGATCTTCAAAGGCACGGTGGCTATGTTATTTTAATTTCCATCTTCTTTCTTTCCTCCTTGCCTTTCCCCGGTTCCACTTTTGGCAAAACTTCTTGCGTGCCCTTTCATCCAACAATGATAGCACTTATATTTTTAAGTTTGCCTCCGGATTTGCTTCTATAATGTTCTCTATCTTGAGAACCCCGACTCCCGCTTCTTCCCCCCGGAGCTAGATACCGTGACCTCCGTCGACGGAGAACCCAGAGACTTTCGTTTCATCTCTTCATTCAAAATATCGCTTCGCAAGATCTATGAGATCACACCATTCGGGAATGAGTTTGACATATTTTAAATGTTTCCCAAGAGTCTGGTAGGGAACCAAGTAGAAGAAAATCGATTTCTTCATCAAACTTGATTCCTATAGAAAATAATCAACTATAATCCCCGAAAGTTATTCGTGTGATCCCCGTCATCGGAGAACCATCGTTGTATTTCAAACTTAACATCCGCTTATCAAGAACATTTTGTTATTACCGCCTTCCGAGCATACAAACTTTCTAAATGCTCCCATGGCCCGGAGTACGTGTCTCTCCGTAAATACGTTCAATACATTGTCATCAACCCACCGCCTAATAAATCCACAAACTTGTCTCAGGCAAATGCATTTCACTCTTCATCTCGCTTTTATTATCGCAGTTTACAAGCAAACCGGTTGATAAAAAATTTCGACATAAAGTATATCTTCCATTTTTCCCTTCCAAATGACATAATTGGTGCCATTCAAAGTAACAATTCTACTTGTGTTAGCTTCCATTATTCACCCAAAGTGCATGCTTATAACCAAAGAAATTCTTTTCTAATGTAAGATCGTATCGTGCCGCAAACTACGTAGCATACTCGACGGTAACTCGCTCGATACTAGATTGTCGGGTAAAACCGAGCACAATGTAGAACAGATACAAGAATGGTTACAAACAAAATAAAAAGTGGGACAAAATGGAAAGCATTAACGACACCAAGAATTTTTACGTGGAAACTCATTCTCGGCTGCAGTGGAAACCACTATGGCCAAGAGTGAGTAAATGATATTACTATAGTAAGGAATTTTACACCGTATGGTTCACGAGTACAACACTCAAAGCAACCAATACATACACTTCAAAAGAGATAACCCTCTTTTTTACTCACACCTCACTATATCACTCAAGAAAAAACCTCACTCTTTACATATTTTTTCTTTTCTCTTTGTTGGCGTGTCTTTACAAACGAGCAAGTGGGCCCTTTTATAGGAAAATTTTGGACCAACCTTTCAAAGTTCACCAACCTTTGAATGCCCAACCTTTCAAAGTTCACCAACCTTTGAATGCCCAACCTTTGAATGCGGCAAAGAAAAGTTGAATTAATGACCCATAAACATATGCGCATTGTTGAATTGGCGTGACAATCTCGTTTAAATGTTTAAATTGTTGAGACAACACACCCTTATTTACGAATGAATGAATTTGAACTTAGAACACTATATCGAAATTGCAGACCGTCTCATCTAAAAGGTTAAGCTACTAGAGATCGTACGTATAACTCTTATTTACTTAATCGCTTCTCATGAACATGCAAAGCACAAGGGTGTCAAATGAGATAGGAGCGGGAAATATCTAAAAAGCTAAACAAGCTAGCGGGTGTTACTCTCGCTAGCTATTCTGCTGCCCTTATAGCTGACATGGGTTTAGGTTTTGGTCATAAAGCTCCGCCAGCTTTTCAATAGATATCAGAGATTATTCACAAATTTGCCTCAATGACACCTCTCCTTTTAGCTCCTTTCTTGTTCGATTTCATACAAGGAATTCTATCAGGTCAAAACTTTTTACATATATGTGTGCATGTATGTGTGTTTGTTTGTGCCCGTGACACTTATATTTTAGTACTAACTCATTCATGAGTACAGAGGACGTGGGATGGCAACGCTTCGCTATGTGCATCAACTTGGCAACTTTCTATTTCACGGCATGGCACAATGCCATCCCGGCCTTCAAGTTCAACAAAAGCTATAAGGTACTCGTGTTGGACCCATGTAGGTCATGTATTCAAAAGATGTTTTACATAAAGAGTTTAACTTCTATATACCGATGCAAGCAAAAATCGCTCGACATTATCAAGTACCTAAAGTTATATGTCATGAATGATTTCCCGACAGAAAAATATAACATTTTTTTTGTGAAAATATATATGTATGGTTTATGGATAGGGTTGATTTGTGGTCTAGCTTGTCAATCTTCTGGCTTGTTGCTCTTGACATTATTTATAAGATGGGGAAAAGCAGATCAAGTTTCAAAAAATAGCAACAAAGAAACTGAACTCCGTGCTTAAATTAAGCATAGAGTGCATGAAATTTTACTTGCATTGATCATTGGTAATTAGTTAATTTCATCGTATGTGTAACTTTGAGAACACTCTTGACGTGTCGATGTAGTTTTAGAATAAATCACGTATTTAGGCATTTATTTGCGCTTATAAAGGTTTGAATCTTAATCATTTAGATTCAAATTTTAAGTGCGTTTGTTGTTTTGTAATTGAATCTTAATTAAGAACTTTTTGTGAAGATAATTTTTCTTAAAAGCATTTTTGGAGAGAATTTATGTTTCATCTGTTCATTTGAGAAGTGATTCATTTAGTATTTGATAGACTTGGTTGTGTTTGGCCAATCTTTTTGTACCGTGCTTTTAAGTGTCAAAATTACGAGGAAAAATATATATTGACGTTCTTGAATGCTACTTCTAATTCAAGTGAATTCAAGGAAAATCAAGTTTTTGAAAATTACTCGTGACACTTGGATTACAAAAATAAAAAAATCTCCCATTCAGGAAAAGAAAAGTAATTTTCTGTATTAATAAATGAAAGCAAGTGAAAAGTAAAGAGAAAAAAAAGATTTAAAATTACACATATTAACGTTGCACATTTAATCTTCTTGAGCTAATTTTTGAGATTCACTTAATAACCATTGATGCAAACTAAAGCTATTCAAAGGGACTCTAACATTAATAGTGGCTTGCCTCCTTTTACCAAACACAAGATTTAGCAATGCTTGTTTAGAACAACTAAAGAAGATGATATTTCACTCAAAAGAATGTTATTTGTAGTAAAAAAACGGTATTTAGAAGCCTGGTGCAAAGACATGAATCTAAATTTAAACTTTATGAGTTCTTACGACAACTCAAGTCAATATATTGCGCTCTTTAGCTATTGTTATAATTTTTTAATTTTGAAAATAGAATAGCTGTAGCGTCAACTAGTCATTCAAGGACCGCCAAAATCAATCAACCGATGGATAACCGACTAGATTTTTTGGCTCCAAAAACGAAATAAAACCCCGAGTTTGGTCGGGCTTTTAATTAAAAATGACACTTAAATAAAAAAAAATCAATCGAACTGCCGAAATAACTGTTTTTAAATAAAATCGACAAGCCTAATCGGTCATACTAAAAATATTTTTATTTCAAATAATTAGAATTGTATGTTTAATTATCAATTTTTTTATTTTCCCAATTTTTGGTTTTTCCAAAAAATATCATTCGAGCTCAATCAATTTTATTATAAAATTTTTGGGATCAAACCGACTGAGTCAATCATTTTCTTTAGTCGATCCAAAAATTGATCAATCGGTTTAATCAAGTTTTAAGAAGTCACCTTTTAGTTTTTTAAGTCCATTATATTAATTGGACCAAAACTGCTCAACTTTATCAAACTTAAAGGACTAAAAATACTCAAAGTTAGATTGAAGGAATCAAAATAGAGCAACTCACCATGTATAAGGGACTCAAAAACTCAAACAAGAGATATGAAGACAGACCCAGAGATATATTAATAAAAATGGAGAAAGAGTTATCCTATTGTCTGTAAGAGGGAAAAACTAATGGGGAGCTTGAAAGCAGTGGCTGTAATCAGTGGGAACAATAGTGTGAAAGGCCTTCTTACAATTCATCCAGCAACCAAATGGTACTTTATTTTTCTCTCTTTCATATGTTTTTCCCTCTCATCTTTTTATGTTTATTGTAATCATGGATTAATTTGGGTTTATACTGCAACACGACACAGGTGCTACCCAGATAAGAGGAAGAATAACGTTTAGCTCCGGCCCTATGGTTTATATCCATGCTTTTGGGCGATACCTACTAATGGCTGCAATTCAAATTGGTTAAACTTTTTTCCTGCTTTTCCACCTTCTGTGTGCTTGTTCTTTCTTTAAGATCCCCTTATTTGGTTGGGTGGGGTTATGTGTGAAAGAGTTTGTGATCAATGTAAAAGTACCTGCTTGGGTTAAATTGGTTTGGTTTTCAGTTATTATATGTTTGAGTTTCCTATCTGAACTATTACCAGATCATTTATCAAAACACATTTGACTATTATATGATGGTGCGTGGTGTACGCCCTTTTTTTTGTTTAAAATTGGTGCCAAATGGTACTCCACGTGGATAATTAAATCAAAATTAAATAGTGAAGGGTAAAAACTACATATAAAGTATTACGATTTTTGGAGTTTCATACTTGAATCAACTATCAAAGGCATGTAGCTTTCTTATTCTGAAAGTATCACCTAATGTTTATCGAAACACAACTCAACTATCAATTATTCACTTTTTCTACCTTTTCAAATAGGAAAAAATGAACAAATTAATAGTTGAGGTGTGTTTTGTTAAACATTTGGTGATAGTTCAAAGTAGGACAAGCAAAATTCTTGATAGTTTAGGCAGAAAACTCAAAAAACTTGAATACTTTAGTAGTGGTTTTGACCCTTTTCTCAAAATTAAAATAAAATTTAAGAGTTTTCCTGTTCACTATCACCAACTATTTATCAAAAACATGTCTCAAATTAATGAGTCCCATGCCACACGGAATTTTATGAGAAAGTTGTTGTCGCACGTATTTTAGCGATTGGATTCAAACACTTGGTCTAGCCGGCCTTTGAGGTGTATTTTTTGATAAATAGTTGGTGATAGTTCGTAGGAAACAAATGTGCATACACTTGATAGTTCAGCAATGAACTGCAAAATGATAATTTAAGTGTTTTTGGACTATTATCTCTTCAATTATGTTTGAGACTTGTTTACTAACGTCTGAACAATTTGATAGTATGAGGCAGCATTCTGCATTCTCCTTCAATCTCTTTTACTGATTGATATTATTTTGTAGTTTAGAGTAATTAACAGTCATGTGCCCAATGAAGCAATTGAAAGAAATACAAAACGCAACACCTTGGCCGATTCCCTAACAGTGCAGGTGGGATTGGTTTGTACTTGTGACCTCATTTAACTTAATTTAAGAAAGATCATGGAGCT
Organism: Datura stramonium; assembly: GCA_018107945.1. NCBI lineage: Eukaryota > Viridiplantae > Streptophyta > Magnoliopsida > Solanales > Solanaceae > Datura > Datura stramonium. The sequence goes on along the minus strand of JACEIK010000075.1, from coordinate 657,656 downwards.
CCCAGTGATGAAGAACGCCATGCTGGTGATTTAGGCAACATAGTTGCTGGTCCTGATGGTAAGTTTATTATTGTTCATGTTTTTCAACTTCAATAATTAGATTGTTCCCTTTTAATTTATGATCGTTTCTTCACTCAAGGGGTGGCGGAGATATCGATTTCGCATATTCAGGTAGTACTACTTCTTTTTTATGCTTTATATTTGATTGATATAATACATAAACAACATACTAACTTGGCCTCGACCGACGAATAAGCGCCGTGAGAGTGCACATATAGACACCTCGACTCTGGTCTCAACTGCCAACTATTCACTTCAACTCGCCCTCGTTGTGTCTAGTGGACACGCATACCGTGTGGCTATATGCTCATTTTTGTGTTGGAGTGTTCAACTAACATAGTGGAGACGAGTTGACGGTTCAAATTTGCATACTCAAAGTTGGAGTGTTCACTTGCCAATCCCAGGCCAATTTGAGTGTCGGGCCACGTATTATGCCTATTTGGTTGGCTGAAATAGCTCCGACAAAACTTGTTGTCGTGCGTAGATTCCTCTTGGTGGGGTACACTCCATCTTAGGAAGAGCAGTAGTTGTGCATGCTGATCCTGATGATCTGGGAAGAGGTATGGTTTTTGAACAATGTTTTGTTGGATGTTGCAATTTCGAGTCACATTTCAAGCTGCCAGACCTCTTTTGTGATAATTCTAACCTGACGTTTTATTTTAGGAATTCACATCGATTCCCTTCTCAAAAGTGAACAGGAAGTTAGTAGTTCACAGCACCATCTTTTGTCGTGTTAAGTTTCTTTCATTGTTCTATGTGCTCTGGATTATGAGTAAGGCCACTGCTTTTCTTCATCCAAACGTCACGAATGTGTGATTATTAATCCTGTTCCAATTGTGCAACAAGCAAAACTACAACCTCGAGGTTGACTTTAGAGCGGACCTATGTTATCCGCTTCATCAGAAATTGTGTATTTGATAGTCTCTTAAATAAGCCAAACATTTGAAGAGAAAACCAAAATGAGGGTGCCCTGTTTAGCTACACAATGAAATTAGCTTTCACGTTACTTGTGAAATCATTTTCGAGACCTAGTCTACTGTTCATGTTTTCGATGTGTTATAACATAAAAGATCAAAATATTTTGAGGCGTAGATGACATCACAATAGGATGAAGACGAGACTTCTTATCTGCTTTCACGCGGAATGTCATTCTGTATGAGTCTTGAGCTGAGCAACTCTTGAACAGGTGGACATGAACTTAGTAAGACAACTGGGAATGCAGGTGCAAGAGTTGGCTGCGTAATTGCATTTCCTCACCTGAGATTTTGGTTATATATACATATCTGTTGTGCTTTAGTAAGGTTGCGTACGATGTAATCTCTGCTGTCAGCTCCCTTCCCGCACCCCACACATGCAGAGCTTGGGCACACCGTATTTATTTTACTCTTCTTTCCAAATCTGTGGCACTAATATCCATCTGTTTTTGCAGGCGTTGGTTGGGCTTCAATCATCTGCTTAATATTTGCGTTACACATTGGTAAAGCTGGCAACATGACCATGTCACGTGCTCGAATGCGGAAAACAACCTCTTTAATTAGGTAAACTGCGTATAATGTGACCCTTGTAGTCCGGTCCTTTTCCGAACCTAACGCACAACAGGAGCTTAGTGCACCGATTTTTTTCTTTTTTTTCACTTGATCATGTTAAACTAGCTATACTCTCAACTTTCCCTATATCTCAAAGAGCTGATAAATAAAATTTTAGTTACTTACCCTCTCAGCTCAAGTGTTTGAACCTTACTTACATTTTGCTAGTGAAAATGATAGTGGTACCTGTCCTACTCACGTGTAGACAATTTAGCTGTGTGTTGGGTATAAAATAAAATATATTTTGTGATGTTGGGTAAGCAAGCAAAAATGGTTATCCTAAGAGCATCTATAAATAAAGTTGGGCATGAACAATGTTGCATCGATAACATATAGGGCATTTTCAGCGTTAAATTAATAATTTGAAATTGATAATTGCTATTGGATTAATAATTCAGGTTATTGGTTTGACGGTTTGATTATCGCTTTACTATTTCAAGTTATTGAGTTATTGGTTTGGTTATCAGTTGATCATTTTTTTTTTAATGAGTGAATCGGGCTAAAAATTTATTAACCTATAATTTTAGCCTTCAATATATAAAGTGATTCCAATAGCAAGCATTTAATCGTTTGTTGATGAAAAGTAAAAGGATGTTATTCAGTATCTAAATTAAAATTGATTGCTTTTGCCATTTATATGCTTCTTCTTTTCAATCTATTTTTTTTCTAACTAAACATACTTAGCGACTTGCGAGATTTTTCGTATGGATTTAAATGTTAATTTTATAACTCGAATTCCGATAATGATCATTAACGGATTAAGCAATAATCGATTAATCGATATCTTAACGGTTTAACATGATTATAAACGATATCCAATAAGTAAAATCGATAACTTTTAAATTCAAATGTAACCGATTGATACACAAACTAAATAAAATACCATATTTTTCCATGTAATATTTAAGATATATAAAAAGTAATATTTGAACATATGACATAATAATTTTTTAACAAAATAATATTCAAATGAGCATTCTTTGCCGATTGTAGCTCTATCCTTACATACACCGTATGTGTCACGTTATAAAAAAAACCAAGAAAGCCACATGTAGCAAAAGTAGTGATGCAATTAATTTGACAATGAGAAATTTTATAAGAGGCGGATTCAAAATTTCATTTTAAAAAATTACAACAAAGTCTTAATATTTTTAATAAAAAATTAATAATTAAATTTTAAATTTAATATAAGTACGTAATTTGAACAAAGGTTATTGATGAAGTGAACTAAATTTAACCCTTTATAAAAAAAATAGTTTTACTGATTTTTTAAGAGATGTTCAGTTTTAATTGAAGGACTGAAACAACAATAACAACAATAATTGCCGATAATCGTTAATTTTTTTACCTAAACTATCATCAATATATTTAATAAACACATTTTAATTATCAATTAATATAATTTGAGCAGATATCGATAAATATTTATAATGGGCCAGATGTAGTGCTCTCAAACACCTAATAATTGAATATAAAACTCAAAAATATAAAAACATAATTTTCTCTCTAAATATTATAATTACGAGATACCTTATTTCCGGGTCCACCTAACTAAGATTAATAAGAGGAGGACATCATAGTGGACTTGAGGCACAGCAAAAGAAGAAGCAGAGATAATGGCTTCGGAGAATTGTTCATCCCTTTCGAAAAGTCCCCTACTGTTACCGCCAGGGACATCATCATTATCATCATCTATTGAAGAAACAGACATTTCATCAAACAGGTGGTGTGCAATGTTGATCGATGTCGAAGGCCAAGAATCAGATGTTGTTTTCGTTGCCGATGATTGTAGTGAACAGTTGTTTCTACTTAATCAACCTTGTTTCCGTCATGTTCGCCGGTCACCTAGGGAAGCTCGAACTCGCTGCATCAAATCTTGCTAATTCATGGGCCGTGGTTACTGGTTTTTCAGTTTATGGTATGTACAACCTGAACTTATTGCCTTGTTTAAGTTCAGCAATATTAAAAAAATAAAAATGTATCGGATCACTTAAAAAGTATTTACAATTACACTGATGACTTGAATCCAATGCCAATTATATACATCCAACCTCATGAAATACTTGAAGCTTGTCTGAATCAGTGCTGGAGTTAAAAATATGAAGAAGTAAAACAGCGTGAAGAAGTCACTTCTTGCGATTTAACATCTACTGTATATATACACAACAAAATATTTTTAACCATGTATAAACAGTGTAGTTTTAAAATGATGAAGGGGATTTGGATTGGCTCTACCTGGCTCCACGCCTGTCTGAACCACTATACTTGAAGCTTTAACAATTAATTAGATCAGCAAGCAAAGTGTTCTATCAGTTAATTGTCTCAATTCCATGGTAGTTAAAGTGAGCTCTGTTAATGACCAAACTCATTTTGCAATTGAGGATATGCAATTTCCAAAATAATGATCTTTTAGGTACCAAAGAATAAAGATTAGTTCTTGGAATGAATGGAACTGTTTGCAACTCTTAACAATATAATGATTAGCTATGATAATTTTCTGGGAATAATGTTCTATGAAAGTGTTTGAAATATCTGAAGACATAATATCCTTGCTTGCACAGTTAAATGAGTTTTAAAATACACATGAAACAAGTATGTCCAAGCTAAGAATTCAACTTACATGGTCTGTGCTTCCAATTTTACTGAAGCAAATCTTAAACTTGTTAGTTAACAATCTATAGGTTACCTAAGTAGCACTTGAGACATTATGCGGCCAAGGATATGGAGCAAAAATGTACAGAATGTTGGGGATACATTTAGAGGCATCATGCGTCATATCATTCTTCTTTTCTGTGGTGATTTCTGTCATCTGGTGGTATTCTGATATGATTCTGATTTTACTTCACCAAGATCCTGATATAGCTAGAGAAGCTGGCGTGTTCTTGAGGTTCCTCATACCTGGATTGTTTGCATATAGTTTTCTGCAAAACGTTTTGAGATTTCTTCAAGCACAATCAATCATCATGCCGCTGGCTTTCTGTTCAGTGGGATCTTTAGTTATCCACATTGGCATTGCCTACAGTTTTAGTTCATTGGACAGGTCTTGCTTTTAAAGGAGCATCATTAGCGGCTTCCCATTTCGATCTGATCTCACTCCTCATGTTGGGCCTATACGTGCTCCTTTCGAAGAGATTCAACCATATCTGGAGGGATGCACTCTCGTTCGAGCCATTTCATTATATCCTTACAAACTTGAAGTTGGCTTTGCCCTCTGCTGCCATGGTATGGTAAGAATTAACTGTAAGTTTTGCTATTACAAGAAGAGTTAACTTATATATTCACAGACATTGTCAAGACAATTTTTTACACAAAGGCGATTATAGGAAACTAATCATAAAATGGAATTAGTTACTTGTAAAATAAGACTAGTAACCTTCTATAGCATGTTAAATTACATTGCTAGAATAAAATTTAAATTACACTGTTGGTGAATATAAGTTAAATCCTCGCAGAATAAAATGGGTGTCATCCAAGTCATACCGATAATTTCCCTAATTTGATGTATACCAGCTTGGAGTACTGGGCTTTTGAACTTCTTGTGTTATTGGCTGGTTTGGATGCCAAATTCAGAACAACTACGCCTGTGGTAGCTATGTGGTAAGCTTTCGTCCTTTTCAACAACACATTTTCAAGGATTTTGAAGGTGAAATTTTAGTTGCTGACACCAATTTGGTTTGGTTTATGATCTTCCAGTGTAAATACACAAAACATAGCCTACATGATATCTTATGGTCTGAGTGCAGCTGCAAGGTAATGTTACCAACAAAATTTTGAAATAATTCTGACCCCCCTTTTCCCTATCAATTTTGTTACTGATACCAAATACAAATGCTAAAACATATGTACTGTTGATTTGTGTGACAATCTCATCTATACATTTAAACTGTTAGAGTGACCACACCTTTATTTACTTCATTATGCTTCAACACGCCTCCTGATGTGCGAACCTGATATTTTTATGGACCAAGTCTCACTGTGGAAAACTTCTTTCTGGTTAATGGGTGACAAAGGAATTTGAACTTAGGACCTTTCGCTCTGGTACTATGTAGAATTGTAAGGGACTAGGATGTTAGAGAGACTGTGATGTACTCTTATTTACTTTACTATGTCTCAAAATACGCAGCACTAGGTGGCAAATGAGTTAGAGTTGAAACCCAGCAAAGCTAAGCATGCTATGGTTGTTACTCTCAAGTTATCTGTTCTTCTTGCTCTTGTTGTTGATTTGGCTCTATTTTTTGGTCATAATGCCTGGGCTAGCCTCTTCAGTGATATTTTTAGAGATAATTAACAAATTTGCCTCCATGACACCTCCTCCTCTTAATCTCCTTTGTGTTCGACTCATTCAAGGAATCCTATCAGGTTAAAATTTTATATAGATGCAAGTGCGCTCACGCGCGTGAGACACTATTTTTGGTTTCTCAGCATGGCCCAGTAGAACCAGCCTAAAACAGAACTTGTTAATGAATTGATCAGGGGTGACTAGGGGATGTGGATGGCAGCATTTAGCTATGTGCATCAACTTGGCAACTTTCTATTTCATTGGCATGCCAATAGCCGGCCTCCTTGCTTTCAAGTTCAACCTACATCCTCAGGTAATTCAAATGAACTTCTATACACTGACATAGTAAAAGAGTTTTGACTCTACCAATACATAACAGATAAACTACATGTAACTGTTCATAATGATTGGAACTAGTGACCTGGAAAATAAGGTAGATAACTCGCAACAACATGTTAAATTACAACGATAGTATAAGAATTCTTTACACTGTCAGTCAGCGTGTTTTGTTGCTAACCAAGTTCGGTATTGCTTTTGGAAAAATATATGATGAAGGGTTTATGGTTGGGCTTGATTTGTGGTCTAGCCTCGCTTGGCTTGTTGCTACTGACATTGATGACCAGATGGGGAAAAGCAAGAAGTCTCAACAAATAGCAATAGAGAAGATGCACACTTGGCTTAAGTTAAGCAGCATGAATTCATGACAGTGACTTGCACTCTGGTGGGCTTGTCGGCCATTAAGGATGTGTTTGTTACGGAGGAAATTTTTTTCCAAAAAGTGATTTTCCAATTTTCTCATGTTTGATTATTACAGAATTTTGAGAAACATTTTCTGAGGAAAATAATGTTCCTTAAAAATGAAAAAATGAATTTTATTGAGTAAAATTCCAGAAAACAAGGTTTGCAAGTGTCATTTCACAGTCATCGTCTCTTTCTTGCCCTCCATCCCATCCCACCCTCATAAATCCCATCCCCCACCAAATCCATTCTTCTAACCCATTACTGGCCTCTCATAGTATTTTCAGATTATATTGAAATATTTTTTGGATAATATTAGCTAACATACCGAACACAAAAAGAATACGTAAGAAAATCACTTATTTCGCAAGAAAGTATTTCTCTAGAAAAAAAAGTTCCTTCCCTTCCAACCACACCCCATTGTCTACTCTATTTTCCTTAATTCAACCATACAAAATAAATATCAACAGCAAATAAAAGAGATGACAGGAGAAAACTAGGAACATTAAAGAAATGGGATAGGATAATGTATGATACAATATTGAGCTTGAAGAATTGACTAAACTTGCCTGCAACAGTCAAAGTTATTATCATTCATGTTAACTGTCTATTGATCATGCACCTGATCATGCCAAATGAATTTAGGTAAGAACTTCATCGTTAATCCGTCAATAAGAAAAAAAATTTAATAACCAATATTTTAAGAAATCAAATATTTTTTACAAAAGTTTTATTAGCTAAAATGACGCAGCTGCTTTGGATATAGAGAAGGCAAGTGAAGGGCTGATGACAACTCTAAAAATTGTAATGTTACACTGTTGATTTAGTTTTTATAAAAATAAAAAATTAAAAAAACTCAAAATTCATAAAAAAAAAAAAACCCCAAAAACCAAAAAAAATATAAAATTTGATTGATAATTCTTTGATAGGAGTCGTACAACGTTGTACACACCGTCAAACATATATTGTTCCTTGAGGTGATTATACAGACATCCAACTCTTTTTTTGTGTGTGTTTATGTGCCAACCGATGTGAGACACTTAAAATACTACAAAAACAATTAAATAATAATTTGAGAAAAAATACTAAAATGATAATTTTATTTATTGTAGAGTCTTTTTATGAAGAATATAAAATTTAATCAATATTTTTAAGTACCTTCGTGTTTTTAATATAATATAAGATTAATTTATCCTCTAGGTTCCTCCTAAAACATATTATTATCATCCATATCACCAATTCTAGTCTAGGCTAAAACTAAAACATAATAGTCATATGTGAACACTGCTATTATTCAAAACTAGAATTTCGAATAATTAGGTAAACATCCGAGGTTCTGAAAAAAAAACAATATGAAATAAATTATTATTTATTTAAAAGAAAATTTCATAAATAGTGTTATTTGCACTGCATTTATGAAAGTACCAAGATTTTGCTTAGTTACGAAACATAGAAGTATTTTGGTTTCAATAGCAAAATATATTGTATATGCACGATAATAAAATGTGAAATATACTATATTCATTTGTATAATAGGTATCGCTGCATATGCACATCTTGTAGCAAAATACACTGTATTTGCACGCGTGAACAATTGTGAAATGCGCATATCCAATTGAATATAATATTTCTATCTAATTGTATTCGCACGAATAAGTGCATCCCACGACCTAATATGTATATTCATGCGTAATTACTATAAATCCCAACTATTACTATATTATGTGATATTTTTAAATTATCACTATTTCATATAAATATAGGGTCTTAATTCATCGTGTCTAAATTTAAAATTATTTCCTAGCCAATTTTAGACTCTACCAACTAAGTACGTACTTATATATAACAAAGACTAATCATGTCTCTTTATATATTTTCAATTAAAACTTGACTTGATTACTCTCTATTTATAAAAGGAGATAAACAGGTCTCTTTATAATATTTGATTAACTTGATTTTACTATTATATATATATATAACTCTCATCTTTGATCGTGTGAGATACATTTCTACCACGAGACTATTGATGCTTGTTTGTTTAAGATATTAATTTTTTCATTTATACCTTTAAATTCATTTTTTTTCGTGGAAAAAAATCGACCTTAGGAGGTCGCTTCTTTAAAATAATATTTTTTTTTCAGGTCAGTGTTTTGCAAAAAGAAGGTTATTTTAAAGAGAATCTCACGAGGTCGATTTTTTTGTACTTTTTTTTTTAATTTTGCAAAAATTAATTTCATGGGATTGATTTTTTCCGACCTATTTTTTCAGATCAATTTTTTTATTCTTAACTAAAAGTTTCATATTTTACGAGTGCCTCTAAGCTTAACATAACAAAATTATTATTGTGGTTCTAACAAAATTAAATTAAGCACCATATATAGTTACTCCCTTCATCCAAATTAATTTAACAGTCACTTTAACTTTAAAAATATCATAAAAGAAATTATTATTTTAAAATTTTAAAAATAAAATTAGCAATTTAAAAATATTTTTAATTTATTAAATTAAATTAATTATATTAAAATTTTAAATTAATAAAAATTAAAATTTTCAACCTTATTTTTCAACTTTTTCTAATTTAATGGAGTCATATACATGTTTTTCGAGCTTATATGATAACATCCTCAATTTAGTCTTGTATAAACCTGAAAAATAAAAAAAAAAAAATAACACATAGAATGTTATCAACAGAAATAATGTTTTTTTTTCTTTAAAAAATTGAAGGGGAAAAGAAATATGCTCCAAGTCACAATGATATATTAGGAAAAGATTTTAATTTATATACACCACTAATATAAAAATTAAAAGTTGCAGCAGATATCTGTCCTAATTTTAAATATAAATGACTTATTATAATAAATTAAATTATACTGATAGTGTAAAAATTCATTATAATCTCGCATAAATATAAATTAAATTCTTTTCTAATATATGAAATTTTCCCAGTTTACCTGAAGATGCACCCAAGAATTTTCTAATTTAGATATTGTCAATGAATTTTTAACACGTTTTAAATAGATACAAAATAAGTTATTTTTTAGGAACGATATTAATATAAAAATAATATCATATAAATTAAAACGAGAGAGCGTATAATATATTCCCTTCGTCAAACTTGTAGTGCAGCAACTTTTCTTATAATATTATCAAACTATTGATAGTAGGTGTTTACCTACTGGACCATTGGGCTTAAGCACCAGCAACTTCTTGGTGATTACTGATTAGGAGCAGTGTAATAAATATAATTTTTATTTTTTAATTAAGTTTTGAATATTAAAAGAAATTTATTAAAGAGCATTTTTTAAAATAGATTTTTTAAGTAATATAAATTTAAGATAATTAAAAATTTAATATGAATATTAAATATTGAATAAAAATAAATCTTCTTGATGACTATCAAACTCTTTTAATAAAAGGTAGGATTGTTTTTTCTTTTTCAAAAAGTGCGTGTATATTTATGTATCACTAAAATAAACTGGAATCACAATGAAAAGCTATGTAGTTAAATAGTAAAATTTATTGCTAATTTATTTATTGATAGATCAGCCGACGAGTTATCAAAAATTCTATAGAAAAATGTATTAATTTTTTGCTTAAATTTTTATTCGCAAACACTAAATGTATGATGGTATTAATAGTATCTTTATTTTTTTGGTGTTTCTGCTATTTTCTAGAAGCATGTTATTTTCTAGTCATGAATGGCCAGAAAGCTCCCAAAGATTGATACCAACGCAGTGATGACCTCTTTAAAGACCCAATTATCCAGCTCCCCATTTAAGGGTGTGTTCGGTAGGAAAGAAAATGTCTTCTTGTGTTAGGTACGCAAACTAAAAAAATTATCCTAAAAGCATTTGTATAATCTAAATAAGTACTTATATGAAGCAAGAGCAAACATGTTGTCGATAATATAGCACTGACCACGCCAAAGGGTGAGCCTCAAGTCTTCCTACGGCTGAAGAAGAGCCCGAGGATCTATCGAAAGATGAGGACTACGGGAATGGGTGAACATGAGGTGCATTAAAGAGTGAAAAAGACATAATCAATGTAAAACACCATTGTGTAACTTGTTTTCCTTGTTTTCCCTACCTACACTAAGAAAGTCACTTTCCTCATTTTTAAGGAACTTATTTTAAAAGAAAAGAAGTTTCCCAAAAATTTTTCTATCAACCGAACATTGGAACATGGGACACACCCTAAGTTCACATAACACCTGAATGATGGAACAATCTTATGAAAAGCAGTTAGGAATATAAGCAGGAAAATTCGTATAAGAGAAACTTCAAAATTTACGCAGAAGAAACAGCTAATTCGACCCAGGAAAAAAAAATGTTCATCAAATCCAGGCATAACGACGATAAGCAACACGGAGATGATTGAAGAAAAGTTCATGTACATCACCATATTTTGACTCAAACAGACACTGAGAATCTCTAAGCCACTACTCACTTGTGCCATTGAACATCATTTCTTTCTCGAAGTTTTGCTCCAAGAGCTCTTCCAGTTTTGAGATTATCTGCTGTCTGGAATTGCTTTCCAGACTCGTATTCTTGGATGATCTGAGGCTTCTCATTTATCAACTGCAAAACAATAAAGGGTCTTAGTAGATTTTACTTTGTAACAAATTAAACATCTTCTCTGTCTGTGTGAATAATATTTGGCTTTTTCCAAAAAGATCCCGCACATATCGCCCTGGTTTCTTGTTCCGGAAAACGCGTTTTTCTGTTCGTTTCAAGTTTCACACTGTTTTTCAGTTCAGTTGGTACCTTTCATCTGAAAATAAACCAAAGTAACATCAGATGCTTTCAAAGGAGAATGAGATTGTGGTATACTAGGGACAAAATAACATTAGAAAGAATGCAGAGTTGCTCAAACATCTTTAGGCAATAAAATATCAAGACAATGATTAGGGAACCAAAGAAAGAAAGAATTGATTTAAGAAAGAGACGAGGGAAATAGAGAACAGGGAAGACAAAGACACTGAAACACTATGCTCAGGAGAAACTTCATAGAGATGACTAGTGAACAGTTTCATTTTTATTATTTATGAATTGTGAACTAGTCCTGTTTCTAGAGTGTAATTCATGCAGAGAAAGCTGCACTAAGAGGATGTGTTAAATTTAAACTTGATCATGTTTTCACAATGATTTTTGCATTATTTCCTCAGGAGACCATTAGAAATCATTGAAAATTTAAATACCCCAAAGAACACACAAGCTTTGGGAAATGTATAATTAAGTATTTAAAAGGGAAGACATAGCAAATGCAAGCCAATTTCCAAGCATATGGTGTAGGCACAATCAAGTAAACACTAAAGACATCAGGGCAATAAAGTAGCAAGTATGTCTTAAACGATCAGATATAACAGAGATGCCAAGAACTATAAGTTGCCCCCCCCTGAAGCCTCTAATTATGTTGTAGAAGGAGTAGCTCAAACTTACGAGACAAACTCTCAGTGTCTTCATCAAGTTTCCTGGTGTTCAAAGATGTACTACTTGAGGCAGCCCTGTTTGAACCCGCATTAGCTGCATTAGAAGATAGGTATCGTGAAAACAGCTTATTACTATAAGCAAATTCCATGAGCTTGCCCAAGCACAGGTGACTTGGCAGAAGTAAAAGGGAACTAAGCATCTGAATGTTTCAACTGATGACACACTGAATAAAAAAAGAAATTCCAAGCCAGAAAGAGAACACTCCAAACAGTTAATTGTGTTCACACTTGAACAAACCCATGCTTACAGAATTTCCAATACTCACAAAGAAGTTCTTATCATTTAACAATTCGCCAATCTCAGAATATACATAAAAAGTGTCAAATAAGATCAATTCTAATAGGTACCTTGTATATTATACCTCTATCAATAAGAAATGCTATTAAACTGATGAAGTGAGGAAAACAATTTTCAAGAAAGGCACTCTGGTTTCTGCTTTTCAAGTAGCAAATATTGGTTAAACAATAGAACTCCAGGAATATATAAAGTTACTTTACCAGCACACCAGGATAATGATACAAGATCAATCAACACAAACTTAAGCAGTAAAATTGCATGTTCAGTATTTGCAAAGGAAGTCTGAAGGAATGACTTAGGAAAGCCGATCACATTAGGTATAAAATGCACCTAAAGCAGACCGCCATGATTCATAATTAAAACTATCTGTTCAATAGGTTCAAGCCCATTAGCAATCAATTGACCTCGATAAATTGATATATGTGGAAATTAGATGATAATCTAACTGACGACAACAACAATAAACCCAGTGTAATCCCACCTAAGAATCTAGGGAGGGTAATGTGTATGCAGGCCTTACCCCTACCTAGAAGGAGAGGCTTAGACCTGATAAATTCCAAGTATTAAGAAAAGATGGGATTCTAGCTGAAGAAAGCAGATAATTACGCCTAACTACAGTTAGGCCTCAATCCCAAACTAGCTAAAAATCAAGCAATACAAAATAGGAGCCAGAGCAAACAAGTAATTGACCAAACAGTGAAACAGACTAATGAGTAATGACTACAACTACAATAATTATGCCTCAATTCCATACTTACTGAATTAACGATACGACTTCTCTATATCCATTCATTATATACAGACTAGCTTAAAAGAAAGCAAACAAAAAATGGAATATAGAGATGATAAGGTGAACACAAGCTAAAATCTACAACTACAACTACACCACAAATTAGGGTCAGCTATAAGAACACCTGCATCCTTTTTTTTCGAAAAATACAAGCAATTGAAATATGAGCTACGGCTTCCTATTTTATACACAAAAAAAAAATGAACATAAACTGTTTATGAAAAATAGTATATTTGAGGAAAGCGTGAAGAGAGAGAAGGGAAGGATTAAGATGATACTTCTTGACGGTTTCGATCTCAGCACCGGCGCGACGGGCGGCGCGACGCTTTCGTCCTTGCGAGCGGCGGCTGTAGGGGCCTTCTTCCGGATTACCACCGGCTCCCAGTCTTGCGATATTCCACTCATCTTTTTCCTTTTTTTCTCCTCTGAAATATCTCTCTATTCCCCTGTCTCAAAGGCATATATAGGAGGGCTTCTTTAGGAAATATCTTGTTGCGAGGTTTTCCCTAGTAGAAATTAGCTTTAAAAGAAAATCGAAAAAATAAATGTTGATTAATTAATAGATTTTTGGTCGTTTCTTTAGTGAGCTCAAAATGTCTGAATTTGATATATATTTAATTAATTAAAATATTATATCTAATTTGAAATTAAATAGTTAATAATATTTATTTTTTCAACATCCGAATGTGTTCACAATAACAATAACATATTTGGTTTGATCTTACAATTGGCGTCTGATAGCGATAACAATAACATACTCGGTAATCTTACAAATAGCGCCCGAAAGGGTAGGTGTACACAAACATACTTGCAAGCGATCTCACAAGGCATATGAAATGGTGGATATATATACATGTTACCCCACTCATGTACTGTAGAGAGTATTGCTTTTCGACAAACCTTCTATCAAAACATTTTTAAAAACAAGTTTGAGAAATAAAAATAAAAAGCTATAATAAAAATATCAAGTAAAAAAAGTGAAGATGAATGTAAGCGACAGGAGAAGAAACAAGATGATCGATGGTGATTACACAGCGTCAGCGGGTGTGTTGCTGTTTCATAGCTAACAGCGATAAAGTTTTACTATGTTCGATAGAACTCAATATATATATATATATATATATGAAGGAAAATTACAGATCATTTATAGAGAATTCCTTGTCTACACTCAACTTAAAGGCACCTACGAACTCACTCATAAGGAACGTATCAAAGTAGGTCTTTCTTAGCCCGAGTACTATCTCTCCCCCAACGAACCATAGCCAAGAGAAAAATCATATCTATAACCTTTTTGAAAATTATCTTTTTTGGTTTGATGAATGTATAGAGTTCTGAATCATTTTCTTTTTTGTAATGAATTAATTTGTCTTTTTTTCATATTAATTCTATTTTGTTTAAATTTCGATTTTGATTTTGAGCCGAATTATACCAACTTGTTCGGGGCTGAGACATAGTTGTTGTAGTTGTGGGTGTAAAGGGAAATTGATTGATTGATCTAATCATAATAGTACTATCATTGAACATGGGGGGAGGGAGGACACAGAGAACCAGTATAGGGCCTCCCTATACAAAAAGTTCTCAATAGTAAAGCCACTGATAGGCATATTCCTACTTCATGTCCACAAGAAAGAAAGTAATCACTAAGGTATCATCAGATTAATAAGATGTCTTCTAGACAAACTAGTTCACCTAAACCTAAAGTTTCTTTCCTCATTCATCTTTATCCCTGGAAGCGGGAAAAAGAGATCCTCAGCATAAACTGTTTCACCTCGCGTTCTCAAAGTTCTTGAATAATAAGGCCATTCGACATTCAACTCTTGTCACTGAGGATTGTTGTCTCTTCCGAAATATCATCATCCTTCTGACGATTGTTTTCTTCATTTGCAACAATCATATCATCTGGCAATGGTTCCTGGATGACAAGTAGTATCCATGTTTCAGATCAAAAGTAAACGAAATCGAATATAAGGAATTTGTTAGAAGTCTGAGAGGGTAAGAGGAACTAGTAGCTAAATGATGATACAATCCGTGTGGAAGATTGCAAACCTAGGAAGTGAGAACTCCGTGCTGAGAAGCACTTTTCTCTTAGGCAATCGAGAGTTAATCCATCCATTCTCGCCTATAAATAGTAATGTAAGTTAACTATGTGAAATATGCTTCATAATTACGTGCTTTATTTATATACTTCTTACTCGTTGTGTAACTAGTGACTGCAATTCCTTTTGGTAGAATGGCTAAAAAAAAGGGCGATGTGTGATTTGCAACCATGCGAAGGTTTAACATCTTAATTGCGATGTGTGATTTGCAACCATGCCATGTTTCACATCTTAATTTATTTTGTTTGATCAAAATTTAGAAGGGAAAAATATTAAAAACTGCAGAAAGGCGGAGGGACTTCTGACTACACCTGTTGGATTCACGTTTTTGGGGCCTATCCTTTGTGCACAACTATCCAGGTCGGAGAAACAATCCTCTCTCTCACAACCGTACTCACGGCTCACCTACCTCCACAATCCTGTCTAGAATTGACTCACCTTTTTATGAGCTATCTCATCATCTATGAGGTGAAATCTCCTGTTAGGTTAAGATCTAACTTGTATCTCTGATCTACAGAGCTAACCTATATTTAGAATCTTTCTTTTATTGGTTAAGAACATGTTTATCAAATATTAAAAGATGGATATAGTGAGTTTCTGGAAGAGATACAGGAAAAGTGGTAGTTCACAAATTATTCATCTCAGAACGCAACAATCTAGAAGCAGATTTTGACGGAACTAACTTTCTATGAAGATGTGCCAGACTAAAGCCTTACCGGACAACTGCATGCACCCTTTAATTTTCTTTTGCTGTTTCAGGTATATCATTGCTAACATCTTCATTTGCATTTGCTTCACTCAAGCCGAATTGTGCTAAGATAGATAGAATACAAGTCAGGTACCACTGACCTAATCTCATCCAATTCAGTCAATTTGCTGGCATCGACCCAGCATATAGAAGCTGCATAGAACTAACCTCTAAGGCTGTGGAGCCACCACTATTTCTTGCTGGTTTTCACTACCAAAAGACTCTTTCGCTGGAGATAATTCATTGCTGCCAATATTTACAGTATCTTTGGCATTGCTTTGACCACTCAAATTGCTCTTACCACCATCACCCTCATTCCTCTGCAATATTTTCAAATGTTTACAGATTCAATCTATGAGGCAAGATGATGACTTGAACTCTTTGCCTGGCCGAATCAGTGTGAACCATAATGGTTTTGAGCTTATACTTTCATCACAATCACATTGGGAACTTGACCACATTTATGTTAACTTGTTAAGGTAAAAGGGCACAACAAAGAAATTTTGTTGTAATTCTATTTCCTTCTTCTCGCCTGCCACCCACCCCCAAATGAATTCTCCACTGTCAATTTGGTGATGACTATCATTGAATCAATTAATCAACATCTCTTCAACCCAAACTACCTGGATCAACAATACAAGTTCCCTATATGTTCCACTCTATTGGGGATATTTTTCATTCCAGGAAGTATAAAGACAAATTGGGGGTTCTCCAAGCAATTCGTCCTCTATTCACACCACCCCCAAGACCTAACATAACTATGACAATGAATAATTATGCCTTAATTCCAATTGGTGATGACTGATGACTATGTCCAATTAAAACCCAATGGAATATCAGTAAATAACCTGAGCCTTCATGATTTATCAAAAGATTCACCAAGCTTATCGGCTGCAGATGAAACAATGATAGAAGCCAATTAATGTCCCATTCAAGAATTTCACAAATAACCTGACCATAAGCCATGTTGCCAGCCTTTTGTTTGTGTTGACTATAGCAATTAATGCAGAACATGAGCACACAATCCCAAAACCTCTTGTTCCACCTTTTCTTACCCCCCACAACACACAAGACAGTTAAATTCCCCTCTATCATATTCTTTACTATAGTACTATCGCAATGCAGCATCCTCCGCAAACGATTGCACAAAAATTTTACAATACACAGCCTCTTCCGCCTCTGTGACATCATCATTATTTTCAGTATCATCATCATCCTCAGCATTGTATGAGTAGTCAAATATTCAGATACAGCCTTCAGAGCCTGTGGGCATGGTTCACTAGCTGAAACGGACCAATCTCAGCAGTGGGTAAATGAGATTGTCAATTGGATTTGTGGACGACATTATATTTTTTTGACAGCTAATCAGGCTGCAGGAGCAGCCTCTCTCTCACAATCATAATCACGGGCCACATAACTCCAGAATCTTGTCTAGGAATTAAGGCTGACTCATTTTTCATGATGAGCTATCTATCATCTACAGGTCTAACTTTATATTTAGAAAAAGTCTATCCTATGTGGACTGCAAAACGGGTCGGAGAACCTAATCTATTTCTCCCAATCATACTTACGGGTGACCTACCTTCACAATTTGTGACGAGTTATCTTTCACCCACAGATCTAAACTACATTTAGAGAACCTTTAAAATATAAATAGTTAACTACATTGTGTAAATTATTAAGCATTGGATATACAGGAGTTTCTGGAAGAGATGCCTACAACAAACTGGTAGTTCACAAATTATTAATCCAGAAACACAAGATAAATAAGGTAACAACCCAGAAGTAGATAAATTCATGGACCAACTTTCCATGAAAATACCAGACCAAAAGCCTTACCAGACAATTGATGCACCCTCTGTGTTCTCTTTTGCTGTTTGTGAAATACCATTGCTGACACTGGCTTCATTTAGGGAGTTGTTCTAAAGAAGAAATACAAATCAGCTACCACTGACATAATCTCATCGAACATCTTTCAAATACTCAACTACATAGTTGCATAAAACTAACCTCTAATACTGTGGAGCCGCCACCATTTTCTTGTTGGTTTTCATTACTAAAAGACTGTTTTTGCTGAGATAATTCATCACTGCCAATATTTACAGTATCTGTTGCACTGCTTAGACCACTTAAACCATCTTTACCACCACCATCCTCATTCTCCAGCAATGTTTTATTGGAGCCATTGTTCGAATTGGCCAAACTTGAATTCTGAAGATCAGAGCCTAATACCCAAAGATAGACCAGAGTCAAACAGAATACTATTTGTCTATTTCTGTTCATGAGTATTTGGTGTAAATACAAACAGTTGGAGTTTTCTAGAATAGACAGACAATCATTTTTGTCTCTTCATTTTATGAAATATTTTACGGTTCTACTTGTGTACTTTCTAGGGCTTTCCCCTATCCTCTCTCAGTTTCGTTTGATTTTTAAGTTTTCATATTTCAAAATGTTTGCACATTCAATTTATGAGGAAGTTAACATTTGAACAGCTAGCATGCTGCTTTGCTTTTGGCCAAATCAATGCAAGCTGGAATGGTTGAGCTTTTATACCTTTCATGGTTTAATCACGATGGAAACTTGACCAAAGTGATATTAACTTATTAATGTGAAGGAGACCAACAAAAGCATTTATTACAGTTCTCTCCTCCTCCCTTCCTCCGCACCCCTCTCCCCCTCTCCACCAAAGAACTTCTGAAGGATCTAAAGTCTCAACACTGTCATCATTTTATATAGATGAATTATCCACTGACAATTGGTGATAAGTATCATTCAATCAGTTAACCCAAACTACCCCGGTCGACAATATGAATTCTCTATATGCTCCACTCTTTTAGGCCATATTTCATCCCAACACGTATAAAATCAAACTAGGGGGTTCTATAACTAAAAGTTATCTATTCCCACTAAACTTTATAATACATAACGCAAAGTATACAACAACAATCATGCCTCGATAAACCCAATGAAATAACAATAAATTACCTGAGCCTCCACAGGTTTATCAGAAGATTCACTAGGCTTAACACCTGCAGATAAAACAATGGATGGAAGCCTCTTAATGTCCCATCCAAGAATTCGACAAATGACCTGACCATAAGCCCTATGCGTCTGCCTCGTGTTTGTGTTTGCTATAGTAATCGAATGCTGAACAAGAGCCACACAATCCTTAAACCTCTTCTTCCACCCTTTCTTACCAAGCCCACAACACAATAAGACAACTAAATTCCCACCATTCTCACGATTCTTCTCATAGCACTCTTAATACACCATCCTCCGCAAACAACTTCACGAAAAAGTTGTAATTTTCTCCCCCTTCCGATCTTACAACATCCCCATCGTCAGAATCACCATCATCGTCATCATCAGCATCCATTGAGTACTTCAAGTACTCGGATACCGCCTTCAACGCCTGTTGCTGGGCCTGGTTCGCTGCAACACTGGCCAATTCTTCAGCAGTGGGCAAATGGGGCTGGTGGATTTGCTTTGGTGGAAAATCTGGCCAGCCGGATTCCGCGTTACCGCAGGCGATTCAGCTGGAGACGGACAAGCCCATTCAGTACCGGAATCTATTATAGCTTCCTTCAGCCTTTTCGACTTCTTCTTATTTCTGGTTTTTGGAACTGGCAGAACTGGAGGGTTGACTCACTGGGGTTGAAATTGACCTGGGAATGGGGTTGGGGTTGGGGTTGGGGGTGGGGTTGAGGGGTCCTTGATACCATAGAGAATGGAGGGAACTTTGTATTAATCTCTGTTCATCGTATCGATTCATTGGAAAACGTGAATTTCTTGAACTATTGTGGCAAAGGGTTTCGGCTTTCTCTGATACCAGAAAGCTGGAGAACGCTGAAACTTATGGGTTATTGTTAAAATCATCGGTTCCGGTGGAGAAAAATGGGTTCTTGAAGGAATTGAAAAGGGGAAGTTGCTGGTCGGTATCAGTGTGATTGGGCTAAAAGAGGGGAAAATTGTGATGTGCTTTGGTTTGAAGGAGCAATATTTTTTAAAAAGAAAAAAAAAAGTTGTTTCACTAATTAATGTTTTCTAAAATAGAAATTACTTTTAAGAAAATCTTATTTTCTGCTTTTGGTGTGTATTTTTAAAAGGGTTGACTATATTTATCTCTTACATCTATATTAGTCATTGGTATATTTTTTTAATATATTTATTTTTCTCATTCACCTGGATTGTATATGTTCTTGTACTCTCAAAAAGTCTGTATTATTTCTCCTAACAAAATTAAATCATTTGTCTTCAATATATTTAATATTTTTCATTCAATTTTAGAGTTTATTTGTCTTTGTACTATAATTATAGTTGTTGCATTAAATCTCCATGTCTCACATTGCTTTCTGTGGTGCCTACATGACATATTTTTATTTTCAATCAATTCTATTAATTCATTTAAACTTTTTTTAATCCTTCCAACTACTTCTTTTTTTTCAATAAATAAAAATATTGGAACAACTATTACCTAATCACACAATGTAAGTTGAATTTTAATAATTTTAATTTGAACAAGAATTGAGTGGTGAAATTATATCCAACATAGATGACCACAATTAAGTTTTCGATTTTACCTCTTGGCAAGTCGTAGGTTAAAAGAGATTAACGAATTAGTAGAATTGATTGAAAAGAATGTCACGTAAGCACCATATAAAAAAGTTATTGGAAATAGAGATTTAATCCAATAGGGCAATTATGACTTTTCTTAGAATATATAGGCAAATATGACCCTAAACCTGGGATGAAAAGGAAAACATGCTCGTAAAAGTATAATGCATGACGAATATAACTTATTTTATTAAAAATACAAAGCGACAAATATGATTCTCTTTTCTTTTTAAAAAATATTCCTATTGTATAAATCGCATTTTCAATACAATTTATATCACATTTGAGTTAATAATGATTTAAATCGTATTTGACGATTTATTAACCCTATTCCACCAAATACTTATTTTTGCTTATTTGATTATCGAACGCTAAAATAAATAGCACCATTTATTTTGTTTGAGGAAAATATATTTTTTCTTACCAAACACACCCTTAAACTTTGTTAGGAAAGTTGTGGTGAATCTCCAGGCAATCATAGAAAACAAAGCAACTAGAAAATGACTCCCTCATTGTCAAGTAATACTTCCTTATCTTATGTGAACTAGCTGATGCTCAAAACTCATCATCAATGGCTGCCTTCTCTTCATTTTCTTAGCTTTATTTCTTGCTACCCTTATTTTCCACAAGCAACTCTCCACAGTACTTCTTCTCTATATATAGACACACAACTCCTCACTCAGCCAGAATCTTTACCCAATAATGCCACTCCAACAATTTTTTTTGAAGTCACAAAGCCTATAAAGTTACTCCAAAACCAAATCTGTTCATGCCTAGTTCTTGAACATGACTTTTGTTCATCATGGGAACCTCAGTTCTTGCACTACACACCCCTTAAATTGCGCATTTCAGAATTTTGCCAAAATTGTGCTGGAATGGAGAGCGACTTGTAAAGGGAGTGGCAATTTGATAGGAATTTTTGGTGTTTGGGTTAGTGGGGTTGAGATCTTTAGGAGCGCACTGCTGAGCCAACTGCAAAATGGGATTTTTGGACTGTCAAGAAGGACATTACTAGGTATTCTTCTTGCTTTTTGGTGACAAATCAAACTATTGCTGTTTATTTGGGGAACATTGTTGATAGTACCTATACTGGTGTGTACCGTGTGGAAAACTTTTGTTCATTTCTTATCCTGCTGAAGTGAAGTACAGTTATGATGAGAGCTGAAATTGAGGAATTTGATTCCCCTGGGGCTGATTTAATTATACCCATTTCGAGAAATCTGCAGTTGAATGATGGTTTGTGGTTTGAGATTGAAAATTCAACAGATGTACAGTCAAAGGATTTCAAGATTCCCCCAAATGTGTATAAGGCAGTATTGGAAGTTTATGTTTCATTTCATGAGAATGATGAGCTTCCTTGGTATGCAAATCCACCCCAATGAGTATATGTTCCACAATCTTACTAATCCCAGGGAATGGAGCTTTTAGGGAGGTGGTGGTTAGTTTGGATGAAATGGTAGTTGGTGTAGTTTGGCCTTTTACTGTGATCTATACTGGAGGTGTCAATCTCTATTTTGGAGACCGATTACTGGAATTGGCTCGTTCGTTGATCTTCCTTCCTATACATTGAAATTACCCCATTGTTAGGAAAGATATTAGATGGAAGTACTCATAATATTTCATTTAGAGTGTTGATGCTTTGAACGGTACATTGATGCAAATTTGCATCTTTGGTTGGACGGAAAAAGTAAGAAAACGGAAGGGAAGTTGTTGAAATACAGTTGCTCTCCAATTTTCCTTCAAATAAGCTGAGAAATTTCACAGGTCTTGATGGATCCTTTATTACGAATGCTAGTAGGTCCATCACATTGACCGGATGGGTTAAGTCGTCCTATGGAACAATCACTACTGTCGTTCCCAAGGTTTAAGTTATAGCAACTATATGGTAATGGGAAATGAAGGGAACTTGCAAATAGTGGATCAGATAATTGAATTCAATGATACTGTTTATGCCATGACGCCATCTTCTTCTGTTCACTCACTTGAGTCCTTCAAAAGGTTTCTGTTCCAGTGGTACTCTAATAAATGATCAAGGAAACGTCATGCCTTCGATATCAAACTTGACACTGGGATTAGATGAAAAGAGGGTAAAGGCTTCCAAGTATGGATCCTCAGTCAGCTCTGTTAACAATTTGCAAACAGCACAGGGCTATATGCTTGTAAAGGGCCAGTTAGTAGTCAAAGGACTTGGGAGTACCCAACAAATATATAAATACAACGATGATTCGTGCTGCTACTCCAGGAACATAAGCAGCTCAAATTACAACTGTACTTTATGATAAAGTGAGCAATAGCTGCAGCAAAAGTACTAGATCTCCTTGGCCTTTGCGAATTGGCAAGTGGCTTCCTGGTTGAAGGGTCTTTTTAGTAATCTCATCTTTATTTGATGATAATAATAGTCCGACTTTTTCACCTCCATCTTTCACTCCTTTGCTGCTGGAGTTCCTCTATGGATCATGCAACTGAAGTTAGCAACTGTGTCAATCTTTTGTTGTCTTTTTTTCAAACACGACTAAATTTTGCATCTTGGTCTCATTAGCTCGAAGCTATATTATATGTATTGTCTTATGAACTTGCTAAATCTTGATCTGGTGGGAGCAAGTATGATCTTATTGAACTGTAATCCTATGTTCCAAACGGAAGGATGAGTTTTTTCCTGGATCAACTTTGATTCAGATATGGTCTAAATTCATATTGAGTTTGATAAGTGTCCCGGAATTTCATCACTTGATACTCAGATTACTTCTGCTGTTGTTATATGTCATTGCACTTTGATCATGACTCAATCCCAATTAGTTGAGATCGGCTATAAGGAATCTACTATTATCTGTTTCAGCTCTGTTTAAATTCGAATTTACTATTTTAGACGATTCATTATAGTTAGGTTATTTCAATGTTATTATCGGGGAGTCAATTTTGATTGGTTAATCCAATCAGTTCGGCTAATATGATGGTCTTAATGATTATCCTACATATATATTGTGTGTATCTCATCGACAGATTTAAAAAATCTCGCGAATTGACTCAGGTTGTGTGTAGTTGAGTTGAAAGAGGAAACAGTAGAAGGGGGAGGCAATAGGAAAATATGAAGACTCTGGAAATGGAAAAAGTATATTCTTAACAAATTCAAGGTAGAAATAAATGTTAAAAACACCCATGTTCTTTGGTTTCTATTTTGATGTCTGGGTATTTACTTAATTTCCGTGATCAAGAATTTCGAATTTGCGTCAAAGTTTTATTTCTGGGATAAAAGCCTTCTTTAAGGGACGCCACATTCAAAGCTCAAATTTGAATATTTTTATTAAGGATAAAGGAATACTTACCGCAACACCATAATTTTTCTTTGATGATATAGTAATCTCTAAAATAAATAATGATAATCAGATAATAAATGTCCTTTTTTTTTAAAACCATATCTTAGTCAATAAGACATATTTTATTTGTCTTAGTTTATATGATATTATTTTTATTTTCCAAATTAAATAACTTTACAAAGGAAATGCCCAAATACACCCTTGTGCTATTCAAAATTTCTCACTTTTAATCCATTCGTATACCTATGCCGTTAGTAAATACCTATGGTATTTATCCTTACCATTAACAAAGCTTCAAATTGAAACGCGTGAACTTCACTTATTCAAATTCTTCGAGAAAATAAATCTAAATTTATCGTCTAATTTTTAATTATAATTTAAAATTACCCTCGAGGTAAAGCTGTAAGTGCAAAATGAAACTTTTCCCTTATAAATTATAATATTGGTAATATTAGACCAAAAATTTGACATAGCATAAAATGTTCAATTTTGAATAATTGAGGGGCAAATGTTACCAATTTTGCTTTCTATATATACTACCATTTTTCACTAAAATTAAAATACTTTTCCTTAACTATTGCACTTATAACCTTTTTTTTTTTTAAGAAATTATAAATTTAAAACATGAATTTCACATTGTATTAATCAACAATTCGAAGTGTTTTTCTTTATTGAATCTTTTAAAAGTTTTTTTATGAAATTAGATCAATTATTTATTAAAAATACATCTCGACTAAGATTTGATAGTGCACGGATGCATATTCTCTTTCTTCTTTTTAAATAGAGTGAAGACTGAAATATACACCTAAAGTTAATATCAGAAGATTTTTTTAGTTTCATACTTGAACTATCAAGTGTGAGTTCCGGCTGAATCATCATCGTCTTTATCAAACACATCTAGTCTTTTAAATGCCGTTTTTCGATCTAAAATATCACTATATTTTAGGTAGGAAAGTGAGCAATTGATGGGCTTGTTTTAGCTAAGTTGATAAACATTTGACGCTTGTTCGTAAAGTTAAAAGTATACACTGACACAGCAAACTCAAAATCTCGAATACTTTGGGATGCGTGTTTTTCACCCTTTCGCACTTAAAAATAGTACTAAATAGCACTTCACGCGAATAATTAAAAGAATTAATTAGAAAATTCAAAAAAGCTTCACTGGATATTTTTTAGAATTCAAAATCCAAATTTAATCATGCATGCTCTCTTTAAATTAAAATTAATCAAACTTTAAAAATTTAAATTTTAAAATTAATAAGTCAAACTTCATATAATCAAAATTTTATGAGCAAATTAAGTTATCATGCATCTTTTTTTTTATAATATTTTTAAATGCTTGATCTAGCCAAGCTTTAAAATATATTTTGATAGATAGTTAATTATATTTCAGATAAAAAATGCAAATATTTTAACTAGCGAAAAATAATAATTTAATATTGTTTTACCATATCCCTTTCTTTTTTCTCTCTCCTTTTTTGTAAGTGTTGAAGAAGTTATAAAGGATAACGTAAGGAAAAAGTGTGTAGAAAGATAAGGAGATAGAGGGGGAAAACATCCACTTTCTAGTTTCTCCCTCAAAATCTCTTATAACCATGGGTTTTTCTCCATTAACAAACAAGGTTTGAGCTTTTTTCTACACACACCCCTGGGTTTAGTGAATTCTTTCTTTTGTACATTAATATTTTTTTTATAAAAAAAGTAATGCAGTTTCTGGTTACTATTTTTTTGGCAGTGGGTGTAGTAGTTATTGCAATCTTGGATTAAGCTGGAAATCGTCGAGCTGGTTTGTGCAATTAGGGTTCCTTTCAAATGGGTCAAAAGGGGTTTCTTCCCTTTCTGCTAAACCTACAAAGCTCAATGCTAATCAGGTCTTTCGGGCGTGCTCCTCTTCTTCCTCCGGTATATATATCTTTTGACCCCTTGTAGTTGACTTTCTTGTTTCATGTACTTTTGTTCTTGATGTAGCTGTAAATTTCTTTCTACATTGTGGAAGGAGGTGTACCATTGTTTGTAATGATGAGACAAGAGTACTCACCCTATCCCCAATTGAGTGATGGAATACTACTAGGGTGAAAGTATCTTAACCTTGTATATAAAATGTAATTTTAAGATGATGAACCCCAGGGCAATTCCCAGGGCCCGCGTCCATGCCAGTGTTAGTGGTTTTGGCTTTCTGTTGTCGAGTAAATCAGGATCTTACATCTTAGCAAATGTACTTTGAGATGGATGGAATTGTGTATCATGTTTGATGATGGAAAGGAAGAAAGAACTTTATGCAGACTCGATAAAGGAAAAAAAGGAGAAAGAGCAAAGAGCTTTATGCAACATCAAGCTTCCTCAAGCTCGAGACTTTAGTCCATCCATGGGGTGCAGGAATACATGATCCATTGCCACACATTGTTAGCATAGAAATGAGAGGAGAGAGAGGTGGGAGGGGTGGAGGGAGGACCATAGGAGGATATTTTATGAAAAGTGACCCTAGTGCTTAACTAGGGTCCTATGAAAGAGGTGAGAAGCTAGGAGAAGTTGTTAGAAATGAATCACTCTTTGTTCAATTATATTAAAATTGTAGTTACAAGCAAGCTGCAACTTTTAGTCATGATTCAGAATGGAACTATGGATGCTTTTTTTATTTTTTTTACGTTTTTTGTGTGCTTATGGCTGGGGTTTGGGTGGGGGTGGGGGTGGGGGTCAGATTACCACCCTAGGAAAGCACTTAATTTGATCTTGCTGGTGCAGCATTACATTTTCTCAATTACTTTTATCACTGTTAAAGTATGGTGTAAAAAAATAGAGCATTCACAATTATATCTTCATCACTATGACATGTGTATTGATCATTTCATATTAGTACTTTCTTATTCACCTTTTCAAAGAAGACAATAAGATAATTGCTTCATCCCTCTAGACACTAGCTTACATTGTGCTTCTGGTAGAATATTAGATTAAATTTTGGTGATGTCATAGTCTTGAAGGGAAGTATTTTCAGAGTTTCAATTATTATACTTCTTTCATAATAAGCAAGTACTGAGATAAACTTAAAGGGTGCTCTAGCCCCGATTCAAGGTGCTAACTGCTCATAGTGGAACCATGTTGCTATTGACTTACTTGGTCTCCACAGATCCAAAAACTGAATTAGAATGAGCACAACTATTTTTTCCCTAAAATACAAAGTTCAGCTGTAAGAGTGCATGGTTTTGTTATGCCTTAAGCTCTTTCATCCCTTTGCGCTGGAGGGGGTAGGAGGGGAGGGGGAGGGGGTGGGGGTGTAGGTCAGGCTATCAGGTTTCTGTGGCACTTCACTTCAGTTCATCTTCTAGATTCTTCATGGATCACTCAACTTTGTGCTTCCAAATGTATGTATTTCAGATCCACTTTTGGTGAAGGCTGCAAGAAGAGAACGTGGTGAGCCGTCCG
This sequence comes from Datura stramonium, assembly GCA_018107945.1. Lineage (NCBI taxonomy): Eukaryota > Viridiplantae > Streptophyta > Magnoliopsida > Solanales > Solanaceae > Datura > Datura stramonium. The sequence continues at coordinate 630,225 of JACEIK010000075.1, read as the reverse complement.
CCTGCATGGATGATGCGTCAAGCGGGAAGGTATATGGCTGTTTACAGAAAGCTTGCAGAGAAACATCCATCCTTCAGAGAGAGATCAGAGACAACTGATCTCATTGTGGAAATTTCTTTGCAGCCCTGGGAAGCTTTTCATCCAGACGGAGTAATCATCTTTTCAGACATACTTACCCCCCTACCTGCAATTGGTGTCCAGTTTGACATTGAAGACATGAGAGGCCCAGTCATTCAGTCTCCCATTCGTTCTGAAGAGGGATTGAAATCATTGCACCCCATTGACTTGGAGAAACTACAGTTTGTGGGAGACTCACTCAGGATTTTGCGGAAGGAGGTATCTTTATTAATTCCATGCTATTTATGCTGATAGGATTCTTACTTATGATGTCTCTTGGATGTAAAAGTTTAATGGGACAGAGTAATAAAAGCTAAGGGATTTATTCCCCTCACACAAAATGTCAGGTTGGAGAGAAATGTAAATTTTGGGTTTTGTTGGAGCTCCTTGGACAATTGCTACCTACATAGTTGAAGGAGGTACAATCATGATTATACAGCAAAAATTAAGGACATGTGCCATACCGCTCCACATGTTTTGAGAGCTCTGTTATCTCATTTGTCAAAAGCAATTGCTGAGTATATTGTTTATCAAGTGGAGTCTGGAGCTCATTGCATCCAGATATTTGATTCATGGGGTGGACAACTCCCACCTCATATGTGGGACCGCTGTCATCAAAACCTTATATTGACGAGGTAAGCTAGATTTGTTTTGTTAGTCCAGGAACCTACCAATTGTCCTTCTGCCCAAACAGGACCTTCTTGTCACATTCTTTTGGGGGCATAGGTTGGATGGGGAGGTCAACCGAAGTACTTTACTGGAACTCCCACTTTCTAACGTTGAAACTTCCCGAAGCTTAAGCTGTTCAGTAATGGTTTCAAGATATGTGTTGGTCGATAGTCAGTTAAAATATATGTTATTTAGGAAGTACACTGTTGTATCTCACATCTGATGCCTTATCATATAACTGACAAGTCCTTAAAGTATTTGGTGGATTAGGCTTGGAAATAAGGTTCATAGAATACGGTCACAAGTGTTACATATATCATGGAGGATGTGTGATTAGGAGGAGGATTCTTTTGAGTGCTTTAATAGTCGGTTGTGTTGAAATGCCATTCCCTTATTACCCAGCATGTAAAATTTCTTCTCTCATTTTGAACACCTCTCAGAGTTTTGAATGCAGATAGTAACTATAATTAAAAGAAAAAGTTCAAACACCACTTGTGCTCTACATCAATGGAAATGGTGGACTTCTTGAACGGATGAAAACAACTGGAGTTGATGTAATTGGACTTGACTGGACAGTGGATATGGCAGATGGAAGGAAACGACTAGGAACAGATATCGGTATACAGGGGAATGTGGATCCTGCTACCTTGTTTTGTCCTCTCTCTGCAGTGACAGATGAAATTAAAAGGTTTGTTGCATAACTGAACCTGCTTGGCAGTCGCTAACAAATTATAAACTTAATTTGGATTTTGGAAATCCAACCTCCAAAAATTATGCTTGCTCTATCCCAAATGACTAACGGAAATTGAGGAAACAAAGTTTGAGTTCTTTTTGTTTTATGTCCCAGAACCCGTTTGGGGTCGACAACCTTTAGGACCAACCGCAACCTTTGAAACTCGGGATAATGGCCCTGCTCTTCTACCCTTCTCCACTTAAATATTTGAGTTTATTACAGATACATTTAAGTAGTAGCTGGAAGATGTAAAAGGCATGAACATGTGATTTCAGATCAATTACCATATGATAATTTGACTTTCGAAGATTGTAGGTTTGGCTTTTAGAAAAGATGAGATCTTTCGAAATGGATAGAAATAGAAACCACACACCGGGAAAGCGGCAGAGGGGGAGTACATTGTGCGCTTATTCACTCTGTCGCTGGCTTGGTGATCCTTTTTTATTCTTTGTTTTGATTAATAACTTTCTGGTCATCATTGATGACGTGTATACGTCCCGGGGGAGAATTACTGAGTTGTGTTATAAATCATAAGAATTGATTGATTCATTTATGTTTGACCAACTGCTATTTTAATTCGGGTAGCGGTCTTAATTCGTTAGAAGTGGTAGCAGAACGCTGCGGAAAATCTTTGACTTAGCTGCAAATTTTGATGACTAGAATCATTGCCTTTATTTCAACTAACTTGCATAGTTAAAACACTATTTTACTTATACACATGTTTTAACTGTATGTTAACTAGTTTTGATCGTGACGATCGCCTGGTTGTCACTGTGGTGTGGCTGAATGTAGAGCAGTCCGCCCTATAGCCTTTGTTCAGTAAATTATTTAGAACTTTATCATATTTTATACTGTTGGAATTGCTTTAAAAATCTGTTTTTCTTTGGTTTAACGATCTATAGAGGTCATGACATGTACCAGCACGTCTTGCATGTACCACTCCATCCTGACGCATTACATGTAAAAGTTCATATCTTTTTCTCCATAATGAAACCAAGAACGATACATAAATTTGAGGAGCGAGGGGTTCGGTTTTCAATTCAACATCTCTTCAAGTTCTGGAAAAAGAAGATCTGACTATTTTTCTTGGACAGGGTTGTCAATAGTGCAGGGACCAGGGGTCACATCCTCAATCTTGGCCACGGTGCTCGTGGTACGCCTGAGGAAGCCGCCGTCACTTCTTTTGATGTTGCTAAAAGCTTCACTCTTATTATGTTGAGGATCATATATCTGAGGCAGATAAAGTTGTAGCTTGAAGAAGACAACACGAAATTAACAACTGATGTGCAGAGCAGTCTTTGTTCATTTAGTAGCTGGGCTAGGATGATGCTGGTTCACCTTAGGTCCTTTAAGTTGGTAGAGGAGACTAAATGCTTGTGGACAAATACATCTTTATTTAATCTTATTTCTTGGAAATAATTGAGCAATTTTTTCATATTATTAGCTGTAAGTCTTGAGCTTCAACGATAAAGTTGTTTCTGCATGATGTATAGATCAGGGGCAATGAGATGCTAAATCACTCATCATGCTTGCGTCAGGAAAAACCCCTTGTAGTCCTTTCCTAAAATCCTGCATGAACGCACGATATTTTGTACATTGGGCTGCAATTTTCATTCGTTCTTCTATAACAACTACAAAGCTCCATCTAATATTCAATTGTTTCTGACTCCTTGTTCCACCAGCTGCTTTTCACTTTGATAGGAGGTGCAGGCAGCTCACCGTTGTTTACTAAATGAGCCTTTCATAACCTTTTAAATATAATAGGATTAACATTAAGAATCTTAAAACTTGAATCCATAAAAATTTAAATTACTCTAATTTGCCTTTAACAACAACGGAGTTCTAATAGACTATTTATGCATATTAAACGAATTTCTTAATGCTAATATAGAGTATGACCTAAAATTATTGAATTTTATCGAACTCATATCCCTGCACGATAGATTTGCCCGAGTGACCCACTCCACATCGATCTTAAATTTTTTTTGAGAAAAAGATGATACTCCCCACCCTCACCTTCTAGTCCAAACTCCAACAAGCCCCATTGCAACAATGACTCAGCAAAATCCCTTACATATGTTTGACCAAATATAAAAGAGAAAAAGGACCCCATGATGAGAAAAAAAAAATTGATTTATAAAAAAAGAAAATACAGAAATTTAATCTTATATCATTTACATTTGATATTACAGTTAAATTTCTCTCTATAATAATTAATTTTTTATTAAAAAATCATAAAATTAAAAAACAAAAAAAACCAAAATAAATAAAAAAATTAAAAAAATTAAAAAAATTTTTTTATTTTTTATGTGAAAACTTAACAGTTAAAATAAATATACGAACAAAAAGATGAATTTGACAATATATATTTTTAAAAAATAAAAGCACATTGTGATTTCTGAGTAAACATGGACAGCCTTTTGAAAGCTAAAGGTATGTTATTTATTTTAGTTGATTTGAATTTAAGGTGGCAAAAGAAACATAGTACAATGTCAAATTAAGAACAAGACAAAAAGGGTTACACTGAGGTTTGGAAAATTCTTCAAAAGCTGAAAAATGATGACAATCAAAATTTATAATATGTAAACATTCATCATAAAATTAAAAAATAGACATCATGTTTCTCCGATCATCTGATCATCAACTTTCGATTTTCCGACATTAAACAAAGCATTTGAGGTATCATTTCTATGCACAATTTTTTATGAAGACTCCGTGTTTATTGAGTTTGATCATTGAGTCAACCTAATTTTTCATTGTAATTAATCTAGTATTAAGCTTTTCACTAAAAGATTCAAAATATATTAACGTACAAAATAAAATAAAAAAATTCAACATATAAAATATAAAAACATCATAATAAATTTTAACCTATCTTGACTCTAATGAACAATCTATCTCTAGGTGGGGTCATTAGGTCAACGCTTCTTGTTCTCCCAATACTAAGCATGTGCCATATAAATCTGTATACATGATCTTACGATTTTGCGATGGTTCATATTTTTAATAATAATCACCAACTCTGCTAATTCAATAAGTCAGTTAATCTTTTAACGTTAAATTTGCCAGTTTGACTATAAAAAAAAAAAAAAAAGAAGAAGAGAGAATCTCCATCAATGATAGTTTCACATTTGTGTGAAAACTATTCCATTTTATTAGTTTTGAGAAATTTAAAATCATGCTTATAAAGAAATAAGTAAGAAAAATAAATATTTTTTTCTATTAAAATGTTACCAAACAAACCCTTAGAATAAAATTTTATTTAAGACTTAAACCAAGAAAATTTTTCACCTTAAATAGATTAGTAATTAGTAAAATAGAGACTAATTACAATTAAGGTCAATGTCCCTATCAATGAAGTTGCTAATAGATTTTTGTAAAATTGGAAAAAGCAGTAGGGCCTCCATAATTTTTTTTTTATAATATTCAGATATGGTGTCTTTTTTTGGGGGAGGGGGTTGGGTGGTGGGGTGGGGGTCACTCTTCCCTTTAACTTTATTCTAGATTAGAATTAATTAATTAACCATTTTTACTTCCATTAGATATTTTTAGAAGATTTTATCACCTTCTTTAACTAGGTTAGAAAATTAAATGTCTAGAAGATATTTGCGCATTCTCTCAATCAATTTTTTTTTGAATTGATCCATCTTCTAAATGGTCACTCAATAACAACGACGACAACAACAGCCCTCAGCCAGATTCTCATAAATAGAGTCTCGAGAAATAGCAGAATATACATTGATCTTATTTTACCTTGAGATGCAGGCGTTATTTCCTAAAGACCCGACGAGAAAAATAGTGAAAAAGAGGCAATAGCATGTAGCAAATAGGAAAAAGAAGAAGATAATATATAAGATACCGACAACAAATAGTGATAGATAGTGAAAGAAGCGAATAATACTAAACTCTCGGGAAAGAGAAGGAGAGTATAACTACTTACCGACAATCCTACCATAATCTCGCCCCACATTTTTATCATCACATATCCTCAAGGAAATAAGCCGCATGCGCCATATCCTACCCGACATCACCTCTACCCCAATAATTTTTTAATTAGGCCTACCTCTACCCCTTCAAGCCTACTATACAACTAAACTCTCACATCTCCTAAACGTCGCTACTCCGTATCTCGTTTCACGTTTAAACCATCTCAGCCTCACTTCTTCCGCAACTTATCTTCCACGAGAGCCATTTCTATCTTGTCCCGAATTTCTAAATGGTCACTCAACTTAATTAAATTATGTAGTAAAGTCACTTAATTGTTTTTATATTAATAAGATTATTCAATTTAAACTTGTCTAGCTCCTATAAAATAACTTTAACCGGAAAAGCCACTTTCGGTTTAAGGAAATTGACGGGCTCTCTCGGATAAATTTCGAGGAACATTATCATTTTCTTAAATTAAAAACCGATATAATTCTTTTTAAAAAATAACTGACGGAGTTTTAGTTTTTTTTTTAAGAAATATATATTTTTAAAAAATTATAGCAAAAGAAATTAATAATTTTCTCACAAAAGAAAAAAAGGAAAAGTAAAACACAACCATATCCTTGTGATCTTTCAAATCAATAATAACTACAATGTCTATTCAATAGACAAAAGGACACTATATGGTATATACATGTATAGAAATGAGTTTGAATTTTCTTTTTCTATTCATATATAGCTAGGAAGTATGGTGGTTCTTACCATATATGAGATTTGCTTAATAAAGAAATCTCTTTATTGAGTACCTTAGATAGCTAAAAATAATGCTTATCACATCATGAGATGTCTATTAGCTTTCAAACATCACAAAGGTAAGGTGGTTCTAGGTGGTTTCTTCTGGGTGATAATCGCAGATTTCTAGCTTAAGTTTTCAGCATTTAAAACGTTTTCAAATAAGCATATTTCCTCAATGCGACTCTGACGCCAATCAATTTAGTCAAGCGTCAATATGAATAAGCGTAACATCGAGAGAGAAAAGTCATAAAAAAGAAAATGGAGGGCGGGTAATATGTGAATGCATTATTTTCTCTCTAATTGTTTAAAATTTATGTTGGAAAAGAAAGTTGATTTAACTCTAATTGACCCGATCTTGATTTCTATGTACCTCGGTTAATGACGCGATAGAGGAAGTTTTTTTTTTTGATTTTTCATCAATGTTGGCCCAATCGAAGCTCATCCATGCCCAATCCCGATGGGCTAAACCCTTCACTTATCCTTATAGCTCTATAATTCACCCGTTTTTCCCCAATTCCTTATAGAAGACAAAACATTGTATTCAAGTCTACTTTTAGATCGCACGTAAGAGGCATGTTGCAGATAATAAATAATTATTTTCTTCTCTAATAATTAACTTTTTGAATAAGGCGATCATACGATAGTTACGTGCAAAAATAAATTTCAATGAAACTTGATTCTTCCAATTCTCATACACTATCTTGTTTTGATTCTAGTTAAAGATATTCTTAATATCATATAATGTTGTTCTTTATAAATTAAGCTCATGCGATTTTTTTAGAAGACATCATATTATTATATTCCTACATCTTATATGTAATCAAATTAGGTTTAATTTTCACTATTACTGTGTGAGACTTTGTTAGTTCCGTACACTCAACAACAATTAAGTCAAAATTAAATGAATATGATAATTGTAATTAAGCACCCAAAGAATGTTAATTAACATGATAAGCAAAAGGTATTATAGCTAGTAAATATAATGAACCATTGTGTTATACATGAAAGCTTGAAATGTTAAAAGTCTGATGGATGGGATATGTAGTTACTTTGAAGAGATGACAATTAAGTAAATAAAAATATATTCTCCGATATCGTAGAAAGATGAGATGATGAGCGCTTTATGCAACATCAAAAATATATGCATTATGATAAGAAGAATGTGAAAAAGAGAACAAGTAATTGCAGGAAAACTTAAAAATTCAAATTCTAGCATTATGAATCCAAATAAATAACGAATAACATTTATACGCTAATAGTATAAAAGAAATTTGTAATATTATTCGAAAGAACAATGAAGAAATTCTTCTAGAATAGACAAAAGACAAACATATACGGTTTCAATGCCTATAGAACATATATACAAAAAGTGATTAATTTTTTTTTTATTTTTTTTTTAACATCTCCAAAAGGACTTGTTTGCATTATATTATATTATATGTTAGTTAAGCATATTATACCATAATACAACTTCATACCTATAATATACTTTATTTTAATTTAATCTTCTAAATTATGCTTAATTAATGGACACCATTTAATGGCAGAATCCCAAATGAGACAAGATTTTATAAAAGCAAAAACACAAGGATTTTAAAATTCAACTATAAAATAACCCACCACCCCCACCTCACCCCCAATCTAAAATTGCACTATACATTTCTAGAGAAAGAGAATTCTCATAAACCTTTTTTTTTTTTTTTTTTTTTTTTTTTTGAGTGATTAGCCAAATTTTCACTCAAAAACTCAAAAGAAGCTATGTACTAACTAATTAACTTTAGGGTTTTAACTCTAGTTTTAGCTAGGGTTTACTGACAAGGCCCGACCCAAGCCTGACAATTTCCAGCACCAATACAAACAGTAAAAGCGTGGCCTAACGATCTTCTAGAGATCTCTGGGACAATTTCCGAGCTCATTAAATGAATATTTACCCCGTATAATAATCCATAATATAATCTACAACAACAATATACTCTCAGAATCCTCACAAGCGATATCTCGAAAAGAAGCATGCTAGATGCAATTGTCTCTATCTTGATCCGTAATATCTACGATAAGAATATTCCAATCCAAACATTATGTAAAAATTAAAATTACCTTAATTCAAAAAAGTATTTTATGTATATCACTATATTTTACATAACATGGCTTCAAAAATTAGGAAAAAAGAAACAAAGCAAACTCTCTTATTATAATCGAAAGCTTTAATTTTTACCCCCCTTTTTTTTTTGGTGATCCATTGCAATCAAGAAGATTGAAGTTGAAAATTTGCAGAAGTAGCACCAGCATCATTGTTGTTATTACTAGCCATAATTTGCAAATTTGGCCTCTTTTTCTTCTTCTTTTTTTTGTATGGAATTCCTCTTGCTTTAGCTTGTGAATCTCTCACTTCTCTTAAATAAACACGTATAGCACCACTTGCAAAAGGGTTATTTTCTTGCAAACCACCATTTTCTTCATAGGCAGCCCTAAGTCTTCCAATTAGGGCATCTAAACTACCCCATGCTTGTCTTAATGGACACGTGCAATGGGCCGGGCGGTTCGGCTGTCCAAAAATAGGCAACGTGTAAGTGAACCTTAGTCTTTCCGAACTGGTCGAGGTACCTGAGGAAATCTAACACGTGGTTGTAGTTGCACTGAGGTAACGGTACGGGTGGCCGTTGATTTTTCTCGTATATCGACCGAACGTGTTCCACCGCGACGTTCGTGACTCGTACCGACTTAATTGTTGTGGTGGCGGTGTCGGGCGATGATGATGATGGTTGGCGACGATGATTGTCAGTGATGGTGATGGTGCTATAGTAATAACACCACCACCACCACTTGATGATGATCCTTCTCCTATTTCTCTTATTTTCTCACTTGACATCATAGTTTGTTGTAACACTAGGATTGATTTATTTTGTTTTTTTGTGATTTTTTTAATGGAGTTATAGAAGAAGAGAGAAAGAGAGAAGAAGAAGAAGAACAAGTGTGTATAGTGGAGAGAAAAATTGGAAATAAATCAAATTAATCATGGGGGCACTGAGGAGACATGATATGGGGTCCAAATGAAAGTGCTTTAGTTCATCTTTTCTTCTTTCACTATATTGTTTTTTTTTTGTTTTAATTGTACCATTAGCAATAAGTATGGCTTTTTGAAAAAAATTTCCTTATTTATTTTTTTTCTTGTATAATTGTGCTAGCATCATACATGCAATCATTATCAGGAATATTAGCAAAATCAAGCACTTTGAATTAACCCTACACTTTCAAATTTGTTATAACAAAAATTCGCTCGTTATAATAATATATGTTTATTAATAGTTAAATGAGATTTAAACATCAAATGTCTTTATGTGCGTATATATATAACAACACATCACCGTATAGCTATAAAAATTTTAGATAAATGTCAGTTTGGCTTTAATTTATAGCTTCTTGACTGTAGCATTACTTCTGGCAATAAAGTGATGCGTATAAGACCTTATTGCTCTGTTTTTCAAAAGTATATCACACTCGCACTAAATTCTAAAATTTGCATTTTTTTTTGAGAATTCAACATGCACCTATCAACATTTTTAAAGAACAAAGAAATATTAAGACCGTGCTAATACGGTTAATGCATGACTTGTATATGTAAATTTTAAAGACGAATAAATTAGAGAACAAGAAAGAAAAAAAAAACTCAATTAGTTCTTAACATGAATGTAGAGACTCACCATCAACAAAGGGATGCGCGGGATTGGATGCACTCTTTACCGTTAACCAAACGTCTGTAAGGCCCATCTGGGCAATACAACTCACTATTAATCTATAGATCATATGAGGTTATACTGCAGAGGTAGCTCGCAGTGCTTGATGTAACCCGCAATGAAGCAAAACCTATATCAGATTAAAAATTCACTGAATATGTAAAATGATCTATCCAAAATTCACTATATTGTATTTTTTGGAATCTAAAAATTATAAAATTAAAATTTTGAACCCGCCTCTATAATAATAGCAGTTACGTAATGGAAAAGAAAAAAAGCAAAGGGGATATGTGTAAACTATCTCAATATAAGTATAAAGTGAGATTTTTAGGAAAACTCCAACCAAGGAGTTGTCTTTAGCATATTTAGAAGTTGAAAACTAAGAATTAAAATCCCAAAAAATCCTTCAGTTTGGAGTGAGAATTTAAAGCTTAAGAATTCTGAATTTTAATATTTTTAGTAAGAATTTTAGAATTATTGTTTGAGGAATTTATTAAGGTCGACAACTTTTTATCTTTTAAAATTATAATTTAAAATTTTAAATTAAAATTACAGAGTTCCATTGAATTTTTAACAAAAATTTTAGCTCCGCTTCGAACTTTTTCTATTAGACAAATGAGAGTCTGTTACGCCAGGAAGATCATCATTTTCTAGTATTTCAGAAAGTGACAACCATGAAAGGTGTATTTAAATAGTGATGGCTACTTCTATTTTAAAAAAGAAATCTTATTTGATTATTTTCTTTAAAATTTTTAGGGTAAAAATATGAAACGATGTTATTACTTTCTTTTTACTCCCTCACTTTTTAAAGACGAGCGAATAACTCGATTTTCATGATCCTTTCGGAATCAATCTTTACTACCATTATTATTAGTTTTCTGTAGATTTGCCCTCCTTGCATGGGCAGAAACAAGATAGATATAAATCAAAAAAAAAAAAAAAAAAAAAAGGAGTAACTAGGAATTTTACGCTAAATCTTATTATGGTGAATCGCTTGTCCGAAATTTCATGTTTGTTATAGTGAGTACTGACAATATATAGCGTATATTGATATTTGATGTTTAGATCTCATTTAACCTGTTATAAAATAAAAATATGCAAAAAAATAATAGTTTAGTGATTTTGTGTACCGAGAAGAAAAATGTATTTGTTAATCAGATTTAACCAAAAATATAAACAGAAGAGTATGAATGAGAAAATCAAATATCGCAACCTTTCTCGTGAAGTTAAACAATAATCAGGCACCATTTAAATATATATATATATTTAAAAAACGTGAAAAAAATATATTATAAAAAAAAAAAAACCCCAAAATTTTGAAAATTTTAATATTTTATTTATACATAATATATTCTTTATAACATACTCTACCTACTAACCTTCTACCCTAATGCACATCCTCCAAAAGTCCTATCTAAGGTCATGTCCTAGATAAACTAAAAATGCGCATGCCCCGCGTCGAATCACCTCTCTCAATACTTCTTCGGTCTACCTCTACCTCTCCTAAAATCATCTCACACCTCTACACTGGGCATCCGGCATCTCCTTTTCTCACATTCTTGAACCATCTTAGTCTCGTCTCCCGCATTCGTCCCCTCCGCCGCTCACTCCCATCCCGCCCGAACATCTTCATTTAACTTACTTTCTCCTAATATGCATAAATTAACATCCATGCACAATATCTTCTTTACACAGCTTTCAACTTATGAATGCGAGAGTTCCCACTTCTTTCTTTACTTTTATTTTTTACAAATTTTAATTTGTGTGAAGTGTATAAGCACCATATGATTCTGTGTAATTAGTGTATATATGTTATACATTGATTATACACTTTTTTTAAAATCCAATTTTTTTTAAAAAATATTGACAGATAAAAAAGAAAGTTTCCAAATTTTAAACACTATGCAAAAACTAAGCCAATGAGAAAAGTTGTTGTTTTTGAACTATAAATCCAATTTATTACAACTCAAATCTCAGCAAAAAAGGGAGAAATTCCAAATAAACACGACTGTGTGAATTAATACTGGTCATGATCTTTTTTCTTCTTTTTAATTACTGCTGAAAATTAATGAAACTTAATTCATGGAGCCTTATCGAGGACAGCTTCGGTGTACAAAGCATTTTGTGTTACAGTAATCAAGAATGGTCTCACCTCATGAGTGTGATATAGACGGCCCAACTTAAAATACAAGATTAACGATTGCTTTTATGGCTAAGATTCTCAAGGGGTATAATGTACGGTTCAACGTACAAATTCTGGGCAGAATTCATTAGTTATGTTTTACTACCCAAAAAAAGGAATTAATTACGAAATATCGCTCATAGCAGCGAACAATATATTTGATAATTCATCGTTAAATAAAATCAGTGGTGAAATTTTTGTTGTTACGCGATAAAAATTTTGGTTGCTAATTTCTAATATATTTTTTTCTAGCAGCCTAAAACAAGTATTGTTGTATTAAGAAATCAATTTAATATGTATAAATTATTAATTGAGAATTCAAATAATTTCGCATCTAAATCAGGAAAATATTTGTTTAGAAGGTTTAATCAAACTTAATTTAATAAGGAGCTTTCATACAAAGGGTATCATTTATATTTATTTTTTTTCATATTATTATTTATATATATAAATATTTATTAATATTTTTGATGAAGCGATATTAAATGACACTATGTCACGTAATGTATGTTCCCAAATATATATCATCTTAACGATGGTATAATATGAATATATTTGCCGCATATAAAAGTTAAACCGATAATTTATTTTATTATTAAAGAATTAATTCAAATATCTAAAAAAAATATTTTATTTTTTAAATTTTTTATTGAAGTTTGTATTTTGTATAGTGTATAATTTAAAGTTGTCATTTGGTCATGGATCGTTTTTACTTTTTTTCGAAATTTTATTTCAAAAAATTATTTGAATATAGAATTTTCGAAAAACTCCAAAGGGTCAATTTCACAATTTTCACTTCAATCATTTATAAGATTCAAAAATAATTTTAATTAAAAATTTATTCAAACGTAATTTTAATTTTCAAATATTATTTTCATCTTTGTATTTATTTACTATTTTTAAAATTCTTTATAGTTTTTATGTCCAAACTTCCACTAAGTATTCTTTGTTGAGTATATAAATCACTTTTCAATTTCTTAAAAAGACAATATAGTACTTCATTTAAATAATTTCACAGCTAAATTAGGAAATAAATGTTTGTTTAGAAGGTTTAATCAAACTTAATTCTGATTTGATCTATAATTAGCTGTATATTCAAAACAAGTATATGCACTAACCCCACTTAATTCCTACTAATCCATTTTTATGCACTAATTAAGTTACTTTCAATTTTTTTAAATGAAGGTAACACATTGAGTGGTTTCTCTAATTCTGCATCTTAATTAAATGGTAATTTACTATTAATCACTTATATTTTGCAAATAATTCCTAATTCAGTGGCTTCTTAAGATTAAACATCTTAAACTGCTAATTTATTAGTGTAAATATAACTATACTTATCCTAATTTGGGTATTATTCACCAAGCTCACACTTAATATTGGAATTGATAATTAGTTTGAAGTTAACTTCTTCATTTTCGAGGAGAATTGACCCTTCAATCTTGTAAAGTAATCGAGATTTGAAATTGAAAAAAAGTTACATGTAAACAAGACCTTTTCCTTTCCTTGGGCAGTATTAAATTTTAATAAAAAACTAAAGCACTTTCTTTTTAAGAATGTATCTCGGTTCCAATCGTGCAAGTCGATCAAAGGAAGAAGGAAATATTTATTTATAGTTATTGTAGTTCGACTTTTTGTTTCTCGACATTAGTCTATCAAATTTTCAAGTACCTCATGCCTATTGGGAGGCTCTAACTAATTTGATGATATATTTACCATTTCATTATGTGTTTGGTATAACAAAAACTCATTTTAAAAAATATTTCAAAAAATGACTATTTTTGTAAAGAATATTTTCTCGTTATATGATCGAGTGAAATACAACAATAACATATCCAACATAATTTCATAGTGGGATCTAGGGAAGATAATGTGTATGCAACATCTTACTCCTATAAGGTAAAGAGGTTATTTACGATGGACACTCTAATTAAGTAAAAACATTATAAAGTAGTTCCCATGCCTTATCCAACAACAACAACAACAAACCAAAGGTAATTCCACAAATTAGGTCCGGGAGGGTAGAATGTACGTGATCTTAGTTTTCACCCTCATTGATAGAAAGAATCACTCGTTTAGTCTAGTCGTGAAACCGGTGAACCACGAAGGTCAAGTTGGGATTTGTGGGGTTTCGAGGGCTCAGAAATTCTCTTTAATAAGGGGAATAGAGATGATGATAGAGATCATACCAAGAAACAAATAAGAATTTTGTACGGTTACAACTATTATTTGAACAAAGTTTTAAAAAAATGCAATCTTTATTGTATAATAGAACAAACACTAATACCTCTCACAACAACTCAACAAAACTCACAATAAAGAATAATTTTAATCTTTTCTTTTTAAATATCTTTTTAGCTGGTGTATAATCAGAGTGTATAAATTATTCACTTATATACTTTTGTTATACAATTTATATATTGTATACACTAACTATGGCTACAAATGATTACGGGCAGGCAGGTGAAAATTAATGTTAAGATCCCTATTTAATATGTTAAGATCCCCAAGGTGGAGATTAAGCCACATATTATGTTGGGCTTCAAAATCCTTACTGGTTGCCATCTGACTGGGCCATAGGGATTAGGAAGCCCAGTGGACAATCTCCAGTAGATAACTGGGCCACTTTGGGATTCTTGAAACCAACTATTACTAATTCAGATATAGAGCACAAGTATATCCTTGGTTTAACAACAAAGGAAAATATTTATTTGCGTAGCATAATTTTCCTTTTTAAAAAACTATGACATATAGCTTTTTGGATTTTGTAATAAATGCGCAATGCACACACGTGCACCATGCAATTCTTTTCGTCGCCTAATACAAATGCATACCGCATATAACTCTATGTCTCGATATAACGATTACAACTTCATTTCGTAATTACAAATAAAACTATAGTTATCTCAAGAAACAATTATAAAAATTATATGCTAAAATTTGTTAAAATAAAACTTGCGAATATACTTTGCTGTAGGTTTGCTGGGCTGCATATAGTCAATATTGTAAAATTTTCACGGGTACCTTACTACCTTATTTGGGCATCACGTATTTAATTTTAAACCTTTTATAATTTTATGGATTTTGAATTTATTAAAAAATAAAAAATTAAAAAAACTCAAAATTCATAAAAAAAAAAAAACCCCAAAATTTTTTAATTTTTAATTAATTAAAATGTATGATTTGATCTTATTATATATGAAATGTGTTATATTTGAATTATTTTTAGAAGTGTATTAGCCTCAAATATGAAGTAATAGTATAAGTTCAACATAACACGATTAATAATTCTAAAATTTGTAAATATTCGCATATGCAAATAAATCGAAAGTGTACATTTCAAGTAACCGAAGATTAAATATACTTAGTAAAATATCACGAGACCGTAATTAGAATTTATCAATAATCGAGAGACTAAATGTTGTTATTAATTACCAAATTAGAAAACCTAAATAATGAAAATTAGTTGTATAAATGGAATAATTCGGAACACACGGTGGGATGGTTGAAATCCCTTCTCACTATTAATCGAGATCTCTGGTGCTTGAGTCTCTGAGAATGATTAGGAAGTTTTGTTAGGAGCACCGACTTAAATGAAATACAATGCGCGAATCCAAATTTCTGTAGCTTTGTTTTGGATGAACTTATAACTTATATTTTATTTAGCTTAAAATTAAGTACTTAAAAGCATTTTTTATTTTATTTTACTCCAAACTCTATAAAATCAAGCAAGTATTTTGATTTTAAAACATTTAAAATAAGCTAATTTAAATAAATTCTTAATCAAATCCCAATATTAATACCGAATGACCACTCTAAAAACTTCTTAAAAAAGAACCACATACTATTAAATCTACACATTACTATATTAGCTAGTAACTTTCATCTCTAGATGTCAACAAATAATGTTTGATAAATAAATGCCTCATTTTTATACCTTAATTATAGTAATTAATTAAAGGACAAAAATAAAATATTCTTTAAAGTTTGGATCCATATGCTTACTCCAGTTATGGCTTGTCTGACTAAAAACATTAATAAGGCAACATATTATTGATTCTTTTTTTTCTTCTTTATTATTTAGATCCGATATTTTTTTGAAGCTCAAGCAAATTTAATTGCGTTGAAAATTTTATGTTAAAGGTAAAACGTCTTTAATTACTAAAGGCTTTTCATTTCTATGACTCGAATTCGATGTCTATTTAAAAATAAAAAGGTACATATCACTCCATTACAAATCATAGTATATATTAATTAATATGATTAAACAATGAAAATATTTATAAAAATATATTAATTGTTAACTTACTTGATGTAAACATCGAGTGTGAGATAAAAACAATTCTCCATATGCCGTGATCCCACTTCACAAGCTACCTCCACCGACGACGAATTCTAACATTATAATTATGCATTTAATAAAAAATCTAATAAATTTTTATCGATTTGTATTTGAGCTAAAATAAAAAAAAATAATATACAAAAATAATTTATAATTCTAATTAATTTAAAATATATAATTTAAAATTTATAAACTCAAAATATTGAATCCGCTTTTACCTCTCACTCTATTAAAAAGAGACAATATTTTCTTTCTTTCTATTTTTTGGTAAAGCTTGATGAGATGTTATATGTGATGACATTATTTCACAATTTTTTTTAATGATAAGTATCTTTTTTTAAGAATATTCAAATATTCATTTTAGCTTGATAAGTTGAGTACTTGCACAATTAAATAAGTCAATAATGTTTGTACAATTCATTGAACTTAATCATATAGTATTTTTATTTTTCTTATTCCTGCGCCAAAAAGATCACTGACCATTACTTTTCAAACAAAAACACTCACACTTTTAATAGTGTAGACCGGCATATTCATGTTTGACTAAGAATATGCTCAAAAAATTAATCTAGAAAGGACGTAAAATGATCTCGACTTCGACGAGTATTTTATAAATACTTGATATCAACGCACATATAAATGTCGTGAGGTATTTTGACGATCATTTTGTTAGTTTTTAATGTTTAACTGGACACTAAAAACGAATGCTTGCCTAGATTAACATTTTTTGTTGGGCTGTGGATCGCTTAACTCGTCATAACGAAAACGAAATGCATGGTTTGTATATACACACTCAAAATTAAACCATTTATGGATCAAGCTTGAGTACAAATTTAAATATATGTTTATGTATTATGATTTCTAGAAATATATGCAAGAATTATTTTTTTTTCCCCATACAATTCAAGGCAAATACTAACTTAGATTGTGATAAAATAGTTGGAATTTATTCACATTTAATTAGAGTTTTAAAAATAAAAAAGCCCGTATCATGGTGAAGATAGGTAAGGCCGTGATTCTCACAAAAAACGACTACTATCAAAAAGCTCCTATGAAGATGAATATTTCACATGGAGGAGTGTGCATCTTTATGTTGGGTGTTCTTCTGCCGTGCGACCCTGGGCTGCTTATGTGCGACCTGTGGCCCACGCCTCCTAGTTATATTAAAAATATTTAATACGTATATCGAATATCGAAAGAAAATAAAATAAAATCAAGGGAAGTATTTGGCAACTTACTATTCATGGTTGACTAATAACTACAATAATGTCTTTTGTTAGTATTTTCTTCTTTGGTAGTTGGCAAGTTGGTCTCATGTTCTTGCCAATCCCTAAAACTTATCCAATTTTTTTAGTTATTTGATATTTGAAAGTTATTATTATTTTTTATTAAATAAAATTTTATGATTTGATTAATTGAGCATGTGTTGTAATAGTTTTTATTATGGAGTTCACGTCAATAAGTTAAATTTTTTTTTATTTTCAAGACTTGAAAAAGCGAGACTTTTAATTAAGAGTTATTACCTATTCATCCCGTCACATTTTTTATGATTATTTTTTAAAAGTAATATCTCGATATTTAAATTTAACCATTTAATTGATTTAAATGTGTACAGAGAAATATACTTTGCCAAAATTTTCTATTCTCGAAGTCAAATGCAAAAATTCTAGGTAGACTAATTCATATTGTATTCAAAATTTGTTGTTTGACTAATTCAGATTTGGATCGTGTAGGATTTACTAAAGAGAAAGTTGAAATTATTTATTATCGAGACTTGAATACGAAATTTTTGAGTAGAAATAAAAAAATCTCATCTATTAAACCATATACAATATAATCATATCACAAGAACTTTTAATTATTCATTTTAATTAGGTCGTATATAGTTTATTTAATTGTATCTTTTTAGTTAAACCTAATATAGTCACGTTCATTGCTGACTACACAACCACTAAAACATTTTTTTGAAAAATTAAACAGAATAGATGGCGTAAAATTATATATATATATAGGGTGCGTTTGATACGGAGAAGAAAATTTCACATAAAATTGCTTTTTTCAAACTAGAAAGTAAATATTTTCTTTCGTCTTGATTTATATATAGTTTGAATTTTGAGAATCAATTGAGTTTTTTTTTTAATTTTAATATTTCTATATATCTTTTTAATATTTTATCATAAATTAATAGAGAATTATGACTTTAATTTTTTTTTATATAATTTCAAATATGTAAATTTTATTTTAAAAAATTTAAAAATTTTCATGTTTTAATTAACGATTAAAATATAAAAAGCGACTCTTAAAATTTGAAATGCCACATAAAATTAGAACATAAGGAGTTGAAAATTGATGGAGAAAATAAAAATATTTTTAATTTTTTTAATTTTTTTAATTTTTTTAATTTTTTTAATTTTTTTATTATTTTTGAATTTTGTAATTTTTTAAAATAAAATTTAATATAGTAAACGCATATGTATTTAATATAAAAATACATTAGTTAATCTTTCTATATGTGTATAACATAGATAACTACAAAGTCAAATTGGGTCACTCAAACTTTTTTTTTTTTTTGCATCAAATAATTTTCTTTTTAAAAGTCCATAAATAATAAATGAATATAGGATTGGTTGGTATTATGGGCTGAATCATCCTGTATGATTTAATTAATTATACACTAGCAAGATTCCTACATCTCATAATGCACATAAATAATCATTTCATAAATATTTAAATAAAATTTTTTATTTTCATCCAATATCTCGATATATATATATATATATATATATATATATATATATTGAAATTTGATTAAATTTAGATTCGCGTGTTGCAAGGCTCGATCCGAAAGTAAGGTTCCCAAATAGAATTTTTCTCGCTCCTAAGAGCTCGAGCACGAGATTTTTGGTTAAGTGTTGGACGACCTCAATCATTCCACCATAACTCTATTTGAATATTTAAATAATAGTGATGATTCATTGATTCCTCCCAATTTTATAAATGCATAATTGCTATTATTGTTCATAATTTAGTCATTACATCTTCATAATTCATCTTTTTAAAATCGCTTTCGTCTTAATTATTTATTTATGGCTAATTTAAAATTTATACTTTAGAGATTCGGCTTTTTAAAATCTTATTATTGAACCTATAAAGCCTTTTGAATATATATCTATATATTACAAAAAATAATGAGGTTTATTACGCGCTCAATTTACTCGCTTTTATCATCTTGTCGCTTTAGATTTTCTTTAATTTAATTGTGGAAACAAGCTCAAAGCTATCGACTAGCCTGAGCCGGCGAACGCGCTTTCTCCTTTCGTAATCTATTCGGCAAGTTAGTAAATTAATACCTCTTTATCGTGAATATCCGGACTTGATTGTTTTCTACTTAAGAATTTAAGTCAACTACCGTACTCTATCCGCCCCCCGCATCTTCATAATCTAGTCATTCTATCCCGAAATCATTTAGTCTTAATATTTTAAATGGATTTAAAATTTAAATTTGATTGATGTATTTGGTCTTTAAAATCTTATTATTACACATGTTGAGCTTGTTGAATTATAATGTATAAGCCTTTTTTAATGAATTTATCGAGGATCGTTTTACTTTCAAAATAAAATTTTCAACGCGTAAATAAAAATAATTAAGCTCTCGAACGATATAAAAATCAACACCCATAAGAATTTCAAAAGATTTTTTTAATACTTCTGCCTCATTGAAGTAACTTAGAAATACATGTAATTCTTACTAGTATATAAATAATAAATCTAAAAATAAATAAATTAAATAATCATTAATAAGCAGTTAAAAATAACTGATAGTGGATGTGGTGTATGAATAGCACTAGCCACTATGCATCTAATATTCTCTTTTTTTTTCTTTATCAAATTCTTGTGAACACAAAAATATAAAATATTTTGTGCATCAATTGTTCATAATATTTTTTGAAAATGTCCGGATTTGTCGTATGTATATAAAAAGAATTACTCAATTGTATCCTTTTTGTTAAACTTTTAATTCATTCATATTTCCATTTCTTATAAGCGAACTCAAATCACAACGTTATCTGGCCCTACCTATGAGTTATAGTTAGACGTCTCTATTCGCTATACCTTTAGCGAAACTTATCACATTTTCAACTGTTAAATACATTCTTTTTTACCCGCCGAACTTATTACACCCGCTTTCGCCGAAATTCAGATCGTGACCTACCGATGATATTATCATTATTAAATTATTTCATATTTACCCTCATTACTATCGGAATTTCAATGTGAAATAGATAGAATTCCAAATTCTTCAAAAAGGTACAAATTTACCCTTCAACTTTTGAGTAGAGAATCAATGTAAAACGAACTTTTCTTCTAATGATGAAATAATATATTTCAAGTAAAAAAATAAAATAACTAATAATTAAAATGCCGTTTCGATAACATTACCATAATTCAAATAATAAATTCATACATATAATAATTCAAATATAAAATTTAAAAATTATAATATTTACATGCTTGCTTTTCGTTAAAAAATATTTCCCAAAACCATTTTAACACTTTTACGGTGATAGCTGAAAGTACTACATTTGCAATAATAGCACTCTACTACTCTCTTCATCCAACTGTCTTCATCCCAAATTGTTTATTATTATTATTATTATTTTTTTTTTACATGTCTTTTAAAAAAAATATTAATTTATTTATTTTTATTATTTAATTTTTTTTTCTAAATTACAATCTTTCTGGATTAAAAGAGTAAGTTGCAAAAGGAGAGTGGCAAGCCAAGAGCCTCTTCTTTCTCCATCTATAAATATAGCTAACATTGTTGCATTTAAAGCAGATCACATCTCTCTTCCTTCTTCACTCAAAAAATTGCCTCCACTTGTAGGAAAGAGATTGTTTTTTTTTGTGAGTGTGTGTGTGTCTTCTTCTTCTTCTTCAATTTGTACATCAAATTCCAAGATTCAGGTACTCCTATATCTGTGTAACAGTTTCACTCAACACCCACTTCTCCATTTCTTTTCTTTTTTTCACTTTCACTGGCAAATTCAATTGAACCTCATGTATACATTTTGAAAAAATAAATGTCTTTTTCTAAACACCCATTGACCATTTCTGCATTCTGAATCATGTGGATCGGATCTCCTCAACAATTCTTTTTTTTCTTTTTGATTTTGTAAATCCATCAATTGATGTAGTGTGTTAATGGTAGGGTTCATCTTGATTCATACCCTTTTCATATATGTTAAATGATTCACTAAATAATCCATAAATAATTGATTTTGAACCAGTAAATCAAACAACTTTTAGTAGAATTCCGAACCCGAAACCATAAAGTTCAAATCTTGGATGTAGAGTATTATGGATTTATTGGAACTCAATAGCTTTGCCTCAGACCCTGTGCATCTGTTAAATTGAGTTGTTGCAGAATCCCAACCCCGAATCCATAAAGTTTAAATCTGATCGCTTTCTAATCAGAATATTCCAACCCTAACACATAAAGTCTAAATCTTGGATTTGTCTCCTAAGCGTGTTTAAGTTGATAAGAATTTAACTCATTAAATCTGCCATCTTGGGTTTTCGGCATGACGTAGGAAATGTGGCTTACAAAATGGCCTAATCCTCCATATTTTGTGGTTTCTGTGATTTTTGAAGAATCAGTGATTTCTAATTTGTTATGACAATCTTTTTTGTAGGGTCTTGATAGTTGAATTTCTTAGAGTGGATAGGGTTGTGAGAGAGTGAGAAATGCATACCCGGAATTTGGAGAAATTGGCATCCATTGATGCCCAATTGAGGGCTTTGGTGCCTGGCAAGGTTTCTGAGGATGACAAGCTGGTTGAGTATGATGCTTTGCTTCTTGGATAGTTTCCTGACATTCTTCAGGATTTGCATGGAGAGGATCTTCAAGGAAACGGTATATACATTTATGTTTTTGTTTCACCTTGTTGATACAGCCACCCTTATTGTTCTGTTTTTTTGAGGAATTATATGTTTAATCCAGGCAATGATTAGCCAATTGATGGTCATCTTCCAGCTATGCTGCTCTGCATCTCCAAAATATTAAGCACCCGTGTCAGATCTGACATACACTGAATACATATTTGAAGAGTTCGGAAACAGCATAGCTTTCAAGTTCCTGCGATTTTACTGGTTTTAGATAAGCAAGATTGAGTTAGATATGGTGAGGAGGGCGGGATGGGGGTGGGGGGATGCATTTTGCTTCCTTTTCCGAACTTTTTTCTTGTTTGAAGCTAAAGATTTGATCTTTATATCCGTTTTGAATGAGTTGAACATAAATATTCAGCATTTAACATTTTAAAAGTGAACTGTATTCCTTATCTTTATATGCTTTCTTATTGGTGGGTTACTCGTAGCGGCTTTTATATAGTTTGACTGAGCTAGTGGAAATATTCAGACTCCTACAGTCATTTGATGAGAACATGAGAGCCTAAACTTGGTGTTGACTGAAGTGTCTTGAGTTGATTGTAATCTCTTTAACATAAATCACTTGAGAACTACTAGTAATACTGGCTCAATATTTATTTAATGACAAAGGTAGTACAATACGGGATGTGTGGTAGGTGCACGAGCTTGAACTTCATTGTTAACCGAGTCTGGTATTTAAGTGGAAAAGGGTAGAGGGGGACTTCTCGGTTATTCATTAGAAGAAAAGAATTAACTGGTCATGCTTAAAGTTCTTTATTTTCTTTAATTTTGACCATAGGTCCAAGAGTGTTATGAACTTTCTATGAGGCGAAGGCAAGCATGATCCAAAGAAGCTGGAGGAGCTTGGAAGTGTGTTGACAAGTTTGGATCCAGGGGATTCCATTGTCATTGCTAAAGCTTTCTCTCACATGCTTAATTTGGCCAACTTGGCCGAAGAGGTGCAGATTGCCTATCGTCGACGACAAAAATTGAAGAAGGGGACTTTGTTGATGTAGGAACAATGCAACAACTGAATCGGATATTGAAGAAACTTTCAAGAAACTTGTTGTGGACTTGAAAAAGTCTCCTCAAGAAGTTTTTGATGCTCTGAAGAATCAGACAGTGGATCGGCCTTAACTGCTCATCCTACTCAATCTGTTAGGAGATCTTTGCTTCAAAAGCATGGAAGGTCTGCTCTTTAATTGCCAATCTTCTTCTTTTGAGCAGTTACAGACTATGTTGCTCGGCCTCTCCCTCAAATGCTGCACCATGTTACCTCTAAAATGTATTACTTTTGGAGGATCCGATACACACCTGTTGGCATTTTTGTGGAGTCCAAGCAACATAGTATTAGGCTTCTTAAGTTATCTCTGTTCTGACTTTCTTATGTTTAGATCCGAGATTGCTTGGCTCAGCTGTATGCTAAAGACATTACACCCGATGATAAACAAGAGCTTGATGAGGCTGCAGAGGGAGGTAAAATAGTGATTTAGTTGCTGGATGCATGTTATTTCCCCTGAATGAGTTTCTGTAGTTTCATCTTAATTTCTAGTGCTTTTTTATGGACTTCCTGACTATAACGTTAAGTATTCGGGTGCTTCAAATGTCTCCATCAGACTGTCATTATCTATCTATATATATAATATTAGCCAGTTTTAACTTTTTGAGATTTTTAAAGTTCTGTCATGCTACTGACATGAACAATTGGAATGACTATAGTCATCTCTGTAAACTTTCTATTGTTCTCTTTGGTTATTTAGTCGACTGTCCAAAACTCCAGTAAGCTTGTTATAATGGAGGAAGTGACCACTACTCAACAACAACAACTATGCCTCAATCCCAAGCAATCTGCAGGCGGCTATATGAATCCTCAATGACCATGTTACTCCATTTAAACTCATCTCAGGCCAATATTATATAAACTAAAAATATGCATAAAAGGTACTAGAAGTTCTTTATATATTTACTACTGAAGTAGAAATCTTCGAAAGATTAACCAACTCCTCGAAAATATAGGGCATAAGTAAAAGTCCTAAAATGACTCGAACATATTCTCAGCTTATAGGTATCTCCTATATAGATCTTATCTTTTTCTTCCATTGTGCCTTATATTTCGTGAAGTTTACATGAATCCCAAGAAATTGTTAGTCCTTTTTTTTGGATACAACTATCTGAATCTTGGCTTCATGTATTTTGCAAATTTTGAACTCAACCTTCTTCTTTATTTTCTCCAACAATGTGACCATGTCATTTTCTACTTCATTCTTCATTTGACTTTATAAATATAAGAATTATTTGAATTTTTTCTCAAAGCTGTATAGTCATTCTGCCTGAATAAGATCATGTATATCAAACAAAATTGGTGGATGAAGACACTAGTGATTATTCTGTCTCTAATGCATGTATGTCATCCAAGTAAAACTAAATGAGAAAATGTTGCATTCTCCTTGAATCATGATGTAGTGATAAGATGGTTTCCTTGTTTCTTTTCACAATAGTATCTGCTAATTTTTTGCAGATCTGCTGCTTTCCGCACTGATGAGATTCGGAGGACTGCTCCAACTCCACAGGATGAAATGAGAGCTGGAATGAGCTACTTTCACGAAACTATTTGGAAGGGTGTTCCAAAGTTCCTTCGCCGTGTTGGATACAGCTCTAAAAACATAGGGATTAATGAAATCCAGTTCCTTACAATGTCTCTCTTATTCAATTCTCCTCTTGGATGGGTGGTGATCGGGATGGTACAACTTCTTTCCTGTAGAAAATGCTAATTTCCGATTGTTTTAGTACTAACTTGAGAAAGCAAAGTACGAGAAATGTTGCAATATTCCTTTCTAACACATACACACTCTTATTTTGGTGACGGATCTTGTGAAGACTCCTCTTATGTTTGTCGCTTAGCAGTTGTCTGATACCAAATGCAGGCAATCCAAGAGTGACTCCTGAGGTTACAAGAGATGTCTGCTTATTAGCAAGAATGATGGCAGCGAACTTGTACTATTCGCAAATAGAGGATCTCATGTTTGAGGTATTGAAGAACAACTTAATATTTTTCCAATTTGCTCTTTGATCCACCTTGAAGCATTGTGTCAGTTCCATGGTCTTTTATATGCTTCTAACTAGTATGTCCTTTCAGTTATCTATGTGGCGTTGCAACGAGGAGCTGCGGTTCGAAAGCAGCTGAACTCTTTTACAGGTCCTCAAGGAGAGACACCAAGCACTATGGTACTAGTGTTATTGTTTTTGAGGATATTGCACAAATACCAATCAGAAGGACAAGACATGCAAGTTCCACATTAGTGTTTATTCTCGAGAAATTGCATCAAGTAGTCTCTTTCAATCTCTATTTGAATGGAGCAATCATATAATTTAGTCATCAACTTTTTCCTTTTGTTTAGAATTCTGGAAAACACCCGCCAAGTGAACCATATCGTGTGGTTCTTGGTGAGGGAGAGATAAGCTGCACAGACACGTGAGCGTACTCGCCAACTGTTAGCCCATGGAATCTCTGACATTCCTGAGGAGGCAACTTATAATAACATTGAGCAGGTATCTAATACTTGTGTTGACCCTTTTATACGAAGAACATTATAAAATTAAGCAGGGAACAGTCACTAATGTGATGCTTATGTGGTTGTACTTGTGCAGTTCTTGGAACCTCTTGAGCTCTGTCAGATCTCTTTGTGATTGTGGTGATCGGGCCCCATTGCCGATGGAAGCCTTCTGGATTTTCTAAGACAAGTTTCTACCTTTGGACTCTCATTTGTGAGACTTGACATAAGACAAGAGTCAGACCGCCACACTGATGTCCTTGATGCCATTACTCAGCACTTGGAAATTGGTTCATATCACAAAAAGTGGTCTGAAGAACGTAAAACAGGAGGGCTTCTTCTCTGGAACTCAGCGGCAAGAGACCTTTATTTGGACCCGATCTTCCGGAAAAAACTGAAGAAATTGCTGACGCCTTGATACACCTTCCATGTCATAGCAGAACTTCCAGCAGACTGCTTCGGGGCATACATCATCTCAATGGCCACCGCGCCATCTGATGTGCTTGCAGTTGAGCTCCTACAGCGTGAATGCCATGTGAAGCAACCTTTAACAGTGGTTCCACTTTTTGAAAAATTGGATGATCTGTTGCTCCTGCTGCTGTTGCACGCCTCTTCTCAATTGAGTGGTACAGAAACCGGATCAATGGCAAACAAGAGGTCATGATCGCATATCTGCACTCTGGGCAAGGATGCTGGTCGGTTATCAGCAGCCTGGCAGCTATATAAGGCTCAAGAGGAGCTCTAAAAGCTGCCAAAGAACATGGTGTGAAGCTAACTATGTTCCATGGTAGAGGTGGTACAGTAGGAAGAGGAGGTGGCCCCACCCATCTTGCTATATTGTCTCAACCACCCGATACTGTTCAGGGATCTCTACGTGTCACAGTTCAGGGTGAAGTTATTGAGCAATCGTTTGGGGAGGAACATTTGTGCTTTAGAACCCTCCAACGTTTCACTGCTGCTACCCTTGAACACGGGATGCATCCACCAGTCTCTCCAAAACCAGAATGGCGTGCACTTATGGATGAAATTGCAGTTATTGCTACAGAGAAGTGCATAGGTCAATCGCTTTCAAAGAACCCCGATTTGTTGAGTATTTCCGCTTGGTAAGTGTGAGGAAAATGCTGCATTATATCCATTCTAAACAGTACCAGTAGATATGATAACAAAGATTGCATTGAGTTAATTTGTTGTTCTTTCTTTTGATAACCACCGCAGGCCACACCTGAGCTAGAGTATGGTCGAATGAACATTGGCAGCCGTCCATCAAAGCGTAAACCCAGTGGAGGCATAGAATCGCTCAGAGCTAGTTCCCATGGATCTTTGCCTGACACAGACAAGGTTTCATCTCCCTGTCTGGCTCGAAGCTTTTGGGGCAGCATTTAAGTATGCCGACAAGGATATCAAGAACCTGCTGCATGGTGCAGAAATGTACAATGCATGGCCATTCTTTAGAGTCACTATTGACTTGGTTGAGATGGTGTTCGCCAAGGGAGATCCAGGTATTGCAGCTTTATACGACAAGCTTCTCGTTTCAGAAGATTTGTGGTCCTTGGTGAGCTTTTTGAGGTCCAAGTACGAGGAGACAAGGACCCTCCTGCTCCAGGTAACTCTTCATGAATTCTGAAAAGTTTCTGTTATCACTTATAAGAAGTCTGATTTCTCAAAAGGGAGCCTTGGAGCAAGTTGTCTTCGTATGACTCGGCAGATCATGGTTCACTGATGCTTGCGCTTTCAGGCTAGGGCTGCCGCATCACACCCACTTAGGTTTGGATCCTTTCCTGGATTTACGTGAACGTGGGACTCTTCGTGCACCGAGCTGCCCTTTTGTTTATGTCTGATTGCTTGACAACTCATTGCTCTTAAGTTACATTTTCGACTGTTCTTTCTTAATAGATTGCTGGACACAAGGATCTTCTGGAGGGAGACCCCCACTTGAAACAATGCATCAGGGTTATGTGGATTCCACATCACGACCTTAAACGTGTTGCAAGCCTACAATTTGCAAAGCGTATACGTGATCCAAACTCACTACAAGTCAAGCTGAGGCCTCATATTTCCAAGGAATACATGGAATCGAAGTCAGCTGCTGAACTAGTGACGCTGAACCCGACAAGAATGCGTTCTGGCTTGAGACACTCTTATCTTGACCAGAAGGGAATTGCTGCTGGAATGCAGAACACAGCTAAACACAAAGAACCTCGCTCGCCTTTTTCTCACTTTGAGTACTGGAAAAGCATCAATCTGGTTTACAAAAGATGATGTATTTTTGTGTTTATGTTGTGTTTTTGAGGTGGTGTATTTTGTCCACCCTATTAGAGATCATGTTTGATCAAGTTGCTGGTCGCAAGGCCTCGAAATAAGACTGCATTTATAAATGTTTGCACCAGCATGAACTGTAATCTCATTGCTGGCTTAATGAAATATCTATTTGCTTCCAACATCCATTTTTATGGACCTGTTATTTTTTGTTTTAAAGGATACTACATGGTCAGATAAGGTCAGTGTATAATGTACCCATACGCTTCATAATCGCCCAAAGTTCACTTCTAGAAATATAGCCCCCTCTCATTAATCCTACGAGCCTCTTATCTATTCTTATTAACGATATAGGGAGCATAAATCCGATTAGAAAATTCACATTGCTTTGTAAATTGATTCATAATCTTTGGGCACAAAACCATTTCTATTCCAACTCCCTTCACTAAAGAGTACATTTTGGATTTGTCAATTATGTTATGGGCGGAGTCCTACAATGTTGCTACATCGG
Organism: Datura stramonium; assembly: GCA_018107945.1. NCBI lineage: Eukaryota > Viridiplantae > Streptophyta > Magnoliopsida > Solanales > Solanaceae > Datura > Datura stramonium. The sequence goes on along the minus strand of JACEIK010000075.1, from coordinate 601,483 downwards.
TTAATGAGACTTGGCTCGGAAAATATTCTCGTCTGTCTCTATTCATTAGCTCAGGTAGTCTCCATCTTTGGGGCTTTAGTCACCTTTCGCAGGCACGCACCATGACTTTCACCACATCAAGATAACTCGTACTCATTGTACCACGACTTTCACCACATCAAGATAACTCGTACTCATTGAGTTACATTCCTTATCCGCTCGTCAAAAATAAATTGACTAACCTTAAGTCAAAAATGGATGAAAAAAGGGAGTAAAAACTAAAGCAAAACAGTGATAAGTTAAAGAGTCTATGAAGGGATCCACCTATCTATTACTAAATATTTGGGCGATAAACCGACATTCAAACTCGCCAATTCCATAGCAGTTTCAACTTTGAAGATATTGGGATCAAACACTTAAACTCTCTTTTTACTACGCCACTCCAACTTACAAAACGATCATCTAGATACCTCCAAAATTTACGTGTCACGTCAAGATCGGGGTCATTCACAAAACACAACGTGACGAAGCAGTTGCTTTGACTACTAAGCACTCAAGCTGAAAAGGCTTTAGATATTCACTCTCAAAATCGGGAGCCGTTTATTCGTCGCTTGCACTGCTTTAAATGTAATGCCATGGTACATGTTATTAATTATTAATATAAAATTAAAATTTCAGCATAATTACGTGGAACTCAAATATGAAATTGTTTTTGGTATTTGTTGAGGTCAAATACTCCTTTTTATCTTATTGTATATTACTGGTGGAAGGTGACTTAGCCCCCATTTGCTGACCAATCTTGCAATATACGTGGCCCCACACGGAAAGGGTACTTGCATGTGAAGTCCTCAAAACCTGCTAATTTAATTCAAATATTCATCAGAATTTACATAGTTTCGTTCTCGAGATTTGAAACATGAAAACTATTTTTATGACAAAGGGAGTAATATAATAATGAATATGATGATGTTGTTGATCAGAGATTTGTTCATCAATATACTTCTGGTTTGATATGATTTCCTAACTTTTTCTTTAATAATCGAGCAAATGCCCAAAGCGATGATGTCATACCTCTGTTCAATCATTTAACCGTTTTTTTTATTTAGCACATACATCACAATACAAGATTCGAGTCAAATTAGGATATTATAACAATTCTGTTATGAACGATCAAGTGTACTTGTTATTATTAGTCAAGCGGTAACACCCCCTTAGAATACGCTTGATATCAATAAACAAGAAGAAGAAGAAGAAGAGGGAAAACAAGACACGTTGTATCAATTGAGACTTGTAATTTGAAGAAGAAGAAACAGTACATGTTGTATCAATTGAGATTTGTACTTGATTTTTTATTTATGGAAGAAACAAGATACTAGATGAATTAATACTGTAATTGATTCTTTATTTATAAATAAACAAGGCACATGTTGTATCAATAGAGATTTGTAATTTGGATTCTTATTTCATGGAAGAAACCGTACATGTTGTATCAATTGCGACTTGTAATTTAATTCTTTATTCATTCCATATTGGTTCGATTTGGTTTGTTATTGAATGAAAAAATTGATGCGAACCAAACTAACTCAATATAAAAATATTAATTTATTATAAATTTATAAGAAGAAAGGAATGTGACAAAACTTGAGATGTACATATTCCACATTGAAGGATTTTTTTACTTGAATGCCAAGTTCAAAAATCAAAACTAACAATATAATGATGCAATATGATGATGCTTGCTGCTGATGTTGATGTTCATTATGTTATTTCCACTAAATTTCCCAGAAACTGCCTAGCCAACTTCAAAGTCTGATTTAAATAAATTTTTTATTCTAACTTTATTGAAAATTCCACTAAATTATGAATCAATCCACCCTCCCTCTCCCCCACCCCACCCCCTCTCTCTATATATATATCTTTTTGAACTCTATGGACAAGTAAAGAATCCATTCTCATCACATCCCTTAGCTTTGAAGAGAAAAAATGTCTCCTGAAGAAATGGCTAATGCTAAAGCTGTCATTTCGACTGTTGCATCTGTTGCTGCTACAGCAATGCTCGTTCGAAGCATTGCAAATGACTTCATCCCAAAGGAGTTTCGAAGCTACGTTCTTGATAGCTTCCCATGACCTCTTTTCGTCGCTGTTTCACTGTACATCACCATCCTCATCCATGACTCTGAAAGGTCCACTTCCTAAACCTGTAAAAGTCGGGAGGCACAGTTGAAGTCTGGTCAAACTGCTAAACTCTCTTCAACCTAAAGAGCAGCCTTGGTTAATAAACACTTTATAAATTGATGCGCCAAAGGCCCAGTCATTACAATGGACAAAGACGAAGAGATCATCGATGTTTTTGAGGATGTTAAGGCGAAATGGAGGATGAGGTAGGCGTATCGAGTCAGGAGCCAGAACGACGAGAGATCAAAGATATGATTGCTGCATTGTGTTCTGAACTCAGATGTTATGAGCTGAGTTTCCACAAGAAACACAAGGAAAAGGTATTGAAATCGTATTTACCTTACATTATGGAGAGATCAAAATCCGCGAAAGAAGAATCCAGGGCTATAAAATTGTATTCAAATTTCAGGAACTGGGGTTCTGATGGTATGAATCTTGAACACCCTATGACATTTGACACTCTGGCTATGGATGAAGAGATTAAGAGCGCGTTAATTGATGACTTGCGTAGTTTTGTAAAGGGAAAGACTACTACAACAAGATCGGAAAAGCAGTTGAAACGAGGCTACTTGCTCTATGGCCCTCCTGGAACTGGTAAATCAAGCTTGATTGCTGCAATGGCGAATCATTTGAACTATGACATCTATGATTTGGATCTTACAGAAGTTCGTAGCAATTCCAATCTAAGATCATTGCTACTTGGCATGTCTGGCCGTTCAATTCTCGTGATAGAGGACATTGACTGCGGAATCAAGCTAGAAAACAGAGAAAAGGAGGAAGAAAAGGAAAATAAGCACAACAGAGTAAGTACACAAATCAATACTAGTTCATTTTTCATATTACATATTCTTTTACCTCAAACTCATATATGTTTACTTCTATTTAGGTGACACTGTCAGGGATACTTAATTTTCTTGATGGGATTTGGTCGTGTTGTGGAGAGGAAAGGATAATCGTGGTCACAACCAACCACATAGATAAACTAGATGCAGCACTGTTGAGGCCTGGACGAATGGATATGCATATTCACATGTCCTACTGCAGGTTATCTGCTTTCAAGCAGTTGGTTTTCAATTACTTGGGGATTCGTCAGCATGAAATGTTTGATCAGATCGGACAGCTACTAGAAGAAGTGGAAGCAGCTCCGGCAGAAGTTGTAGAGAACTGTTAAAAGCAAGAATCCTACTATATCACTTCAAGGCCTTGTTGAATTTCTTGAAACAAAAATTGCAGAAAGAGATAGGTTGAAAGCTGAGGAAGATTTGACAGAGCAGAATGAACCTAAAGTTGCAACAACTGTGAATCTATACTGACTCCTCCGAGGATCTTACTCACATTGTTGATTCAGATGAAGACGGAGACCTATTTTCTTCTCTTCTGAAGGCGATTGTAGGAGCGGAGAGGGATGTTTTTTCCCATTCCAACTGACAAGAATAAGTGTATATTTTAGAGATTGTTTCTAAGCTGAGAAGTACTTTGAGTTTTCTCTACTTTTTCAGTATTGCTTCAGAAACATGGCTACCAAATATGCTTCATTTCAAAGAAGCATTACATACCAACTCTCCGAAAATAATTTCTATGTTGCTTAGACTTTTCCAAAAATGTGAACAAGCGCGCCTCAGGTAACTTTTGGAGAGTCCGAGCAACATAAACAAAAATTACACTGCTGAGAAATGGTAACTTTGTGAGGCAATATATGCACACAACAACGACAACAATTATCTTTCAATCCCAGATTAGTTGAGGTTCGATTATATGAATCGGCGATATGCATCCCACTCCATTTGGATTCTTTTCATTCCAACGCTAATTAATTTGTATGTTAGGACACATTAGAATTTCTCTAAACTAGAGATTCACTAAATCTCATCCTTATTCCCATTCGACATATAATCACTAACCAACTTAGAACTACTTTGTCAAACACTGGACCAAACATACCTGAAATCTGTTCATTTTAATCTTTTTGCACATTTTGTGATATATCTTAGGACCTGTTTTGGTGGAGCCAATTTTCTGGAAAATGCCTTTGTCACCGTCAACAATTTTTTTCCCCAATTTGTCAACAATTTTCATCCATTTTGATTACAAATCTGACATTAAAAAATAGATCAAGCATTGGATATCTCGTGTTTAATGCGATGTGAATGTCAATTTCAGTATTTGAAATTCAATTTGCAAAAAATGAGGTAGATAGTGATTGGTGAATTTCTGGTGCACAGAAACCTGCTTTGTAAAAACCTAAAGAATACATAACGTTAATAATACAAAAGAAATTATTAAGCAAACAAAAGAAAGTAGACAAAATAAAGACACGACACCAGCAATTTACGTAAAACCTTTCGAATAAGTAGAAACCACTGCCAAGCAGTGAGCAAAAATGATATCACTATAAGTAGTTTAATTTTTGATGGTCTGATGGTCACTACATAATACTAAAATGCAACCACTACGCACACTTCAAAAAGATAACCCTCTTTTTACTCACACCTCATTATAATATCACTAAAGAAAAACCTCACTTTATATATTTTTTCTTTCTCATGCATATTTTACAAATGAAGAAGTGGCCTTTTATAGAACACTAACATCTGCTCACCAACCTGCACGCCCAACTCCACCGCGTCGCCCAACCTTCGAATGCACATAAATAACCGACCTGGCCGACTCCCACAAACCCAACACCAACCACTAGAAACATCAAGCGAGCACCCCTGCTAACGACTACCACCAACACTGTCATTACCTACTCACCACAATCAAGACCACCATGGCAGGCCATTGTTACTATGTCTAGCATGTCTTTATGTCATCAGCATTGTCCACAAGTTGACATTGTCTGACATCAATCAAGCGTCGCTGGGCGTATGCCTGTGTCGGCCTGCGCTGGCTTATGACACTGTCATATTATTGAATGACTATATGATTCATATCATATACTGTCATACATGGGGTGTATTAATTGCATTGACAAACAAAATGATAGTTAGAATTCTGCTGTGAATAGTATAATTTAATGTGCTCAAATAAATAAGAATATAATTTATTAATATTCTTACCTCGCATCACACGTATACTAATACTAATTTTCTCATTTAAAAATCAAAATAAATCCAAGTTTGTAGCTAAAAGAAATTGTTACTACTACTTTTAATAAACTAATTTAAAGTAAAAAACTAAGAATGAGTCAATTGCTATATTCACTTCATTATTAATTTCTGTTTATATAAAAAAAGAACAATATTTTGTGGTTATATATGAAACAGTTATAGAAATAACTGTTTCCACCATAATTTTTCTCAACTTTTTTACTATAAAAGGTCATTTTATTGTACTCAAACAGGACACACAAAAAAGAGAAGGAGCAATAAATAAAAGAAGAAGGAAAAAAAAAAGAAGAACAAAGAGAGCAATAAAACAGCCAAAAAAATAAAATCAATTAAAATGGCAAAGGCTATTGTGCTCCTCTCTGCTCTTTTGCATTCTGGCCCTGCCAACTTTGCACACATTGCCACCCTGGAAGTTTTTGATGTTGAAGGCAAGGTCTACTGTGACACATGTCGTGTCCACCCGAGACAAAACTTCAGCGAAAACCTTGAAGGTATGAAATTTTTTCTAACATCTGATTTGCTGTTTTCGATTTGAATTATGTATATATTCACATCACAAAGGAATATCGAATCGAGTAACGTTTAATTAGGTCAATCTTTGTTTCTATAGTCCATTAGCCTCATTTCATCGCATTCATCATATATTTTAATGCTAATTAACCATTAGTTGTTGCAAAATTTCTTTCTTTTTTTCTCAAATTTGGACCAATTATATGTATCAAAACTTATATATGCGGAATTCAAAGGCATAAAAGGTCATTAAATGCATGTATGAATTTATGAAAAGAAATTGATGTTATCGAACAAAACTTAAAGTGCTTTTTTTTGGAACAGCACACAAGAAATTGCAAGCAGGTAGAAACATCACCACCGAGACCCGAGACATTCTCGTGGAGGGCCCGACCGCCATAAGGACGGAAAGTACAAATTGACAGTTGAAGGTGATCACGAGGAAGTATATTTGTGAGGCGACAAAAGAGCGGTTGTTCTGCGAAGACTGCAAAGAGATCAAATCAGTTATGAAAAAGGCAAGAATTGAGTGCAGTGACAATGTTGGCATTCACAATTATTAGATATGCCAATCCACTCTCTTCATGAAGGAGTCTGTTCAAGGCTGCAAAGAAGTTCTTGATGAGTTGGGTTTATTCCCACTTGATTTCTAACTTCTTTTTTTTCAAACTAAAGAAAATAATAATGAATAGCTTTTATTCTCCTTGTTTTTAATGAGGGGGAAATAATAAATTAACAATGAGGAAAGATGGATTTTTCTTATGTTATATGTACTCACTCACATGGAATGAAAAGTTCCATGTATATTGTTTAATGAGAAGGTCTTGATCATATTTTAAGAAACTTTTTTCTCCTCTTGGTTTTGGACATTTGAATCGGGTCACAGGCGTATCTCAACATTAATTTTACTAATTTATAAATTTTAAAAGAATAAATCTATAATTATTTTAAGGGTTTCTTTATTCTCACATCTATAGATTTATAAAATACAAGCTAAGATTAAAAAAAAAGGATGATGGGCTAAACAAAATGGCAATTGTAAAATTTAATTTTATATTTTTTAATTAATCCCAAAATTTGGACTATTCTTATTTTTCCTCCAAAACATTAGTAATAGTAAACCTGAATTTTTTTTTTAAAGAACTAATTTAGTTTATGCACAAAAATTGCAAAGGTGTCCTTTTTCTCAATTAAGTTCGCTAGATTGATTATTTACACTTTTATCTTATTAATAAATTAATAATATTAAAAATTAAATACCTTTTTTTCTTGAGAAAAATGAGCCAATATACCTTTAACTTTATAATTTAAAAAGATATATCTCTTGCTAAAAGTAGTATATATAAATTTCATCGTTTTTAACAAATAACGTATTTATAAATTTTGTTAACAGATCAATTTTTTAAGAAAAAGAAAAATTCTAAAATAAATTTTTAATTTTAAATGTCATATTGCTTTTTAAAAATTACCTTCATTCATTTTTTAATCCCTCCGTATTCTTACTAAAACCCGATTCAACTAAAATGCTAAATTCATCTTTTATTCGTATCCGATTCGCATTTAATTTACGATCAATGTTTACATTAATGCGTAATTTGACGGGTATAAATAAGAAAACCAAATGAATAGGATAAACTTCGATTTCATCAAAAAGCAACAGTTCATGTTTTTTTCTTTTTTGGCATTAAGCAACGGTTCATGTTGAAGATGGTGACTCATGCTTGAGACATAATGTCACAAAATGGAGTAACAATCTATGTGACAATTTAACTAACAATTTGTCCATTATTAGCTTGAGGCTATGTGCTCCTCCCATGCGGGTCAAAATGGTTAACTGCTTTAACTTTAATTTATTGGTGGGGATTCATTCTATTTTATAATTTTTGTTGTTAAAATTTATTTGTCAATCGCTATAGGAAAGAATTTGAAACAAGTAAAAGAGTATTTGAAAAAAAAACAAAATCCTTCTAGCTTAATTTATTCGCCAATATTTGAGTAGCCACCAAATCTGAAAAATACTAAGAATTTTGACACATAAGTTTGTTTACCAAAAAAAATCGGTATAATTAAATTTGTTCATTATTATGAGATCAAAGACATGTGATATGATTTAGCTCACAAATCTGATACAACTTTAAACGAGTTAATAAGATAATTAATAAAAGTGTTAGCATGATCGAGAAAGGAATAATAAAATAAGCAAAACAAGAAGATTTCAAGTTGTTGATTTGAATATAATATTAATAGCGGAATCATATTTCGGTTCAAAACATATGTTCTAAGCAAGCCTTCTCATCGATGACAAGAATAAATTGATAAGTATTATGTAGAGATATGAATATGCAGCCTTATCTGCCAAAAACTGTATTTCCTACGAATGAACAATGCCACTATTCATATATTGTAAGCATAGTACATTAATCAACGAAATGATTCTATTTGGACCATATAGTATACAAACCAATGAAATCACTTTTTTCATAAAAATATCGTTGCAAATGCTTGTCTTTAATTTGCCGTTAGTGGCTAACCCTTGTACGATATCGTCTACGTGTAGTTGTCCTTCCTACCGCACCTCTCGAGCCATGAATCACTGCATAGATCATGAGTTACTACTCCTTTTCTTAACGCCCACTCACTTATTTTCATATCGTGTCTTCTTAGTTTCGCATGATTCCATATAGCTTCTTAACCTTTCTTACTCTTCTTTGGCTACATATGGCATCATCTGATTTAACCATAAAATGGTGTTATTTTACCCCATAGCGACTCGTCCTTCTTAACAGTTGCAATATATGAAGAGACGACATGCTCTCCGATCTTTTGTTACACCACCTTCACCCTAGCTCGACATGGGCTAAAGACCAAAAATATAGGATAATGTCTCTCCTGGCATGCTCCGCTTAACGAGGCAATGTTTGGTGTTTAGGTACATTATTCATGTCGCTTAACGAGAGGCAAATTTCAAGTTTGTGCTAGGGTAAAGACATTCGTATAATATAATATTCAATCACCAACTAATCTAATAATAAGTAATAACTTAAGGTTTTATTTCAAAGACAGAACAAAGAGGACAATATATAGGAATATAGGTCAAAAAAGAGTTATCTCCAACTTTAGTTTCGATTCTTTCGATATCCGAAAAGGAAAATAGAAACCAAGACAAGTTCTTAACAACCTGATCAACAATCATTAATTTTTCGTTTCGACACAAGAAACCTCTTCTTGTGTCAAGACTAGGTAGACAAATAATCCCTACTAGAATTTTCTTCCCGCATTTAATCCTACTTCCTCATGTCTAGTATTTAGATAAATTTGATTTTATTTCTATTTAGGGGTTCTTCTATAATTTCGCACGGAGAGTTATTTCGATTTCGTCGAGTAAGCTTACATAATCTTCTTTCTTTTCCGAAGAAATGATTTTCAATGATAATAGAAAAATATCAACAAAAAAGTAGCAAAAACTTAAATTTAATCTGTAGACTATTTGGTTGTGTGCCTAGACAACTCAAAGCAAGCCAGAAAAATAAAAAAGATTAGGACACTCTCTATGGTATGAATTATTAAAGATATATGCGTGAAACACAATCTACTAAATTAATCTATTTTTTTCAACTACCCCACAAGAATTTCTCATGCATACGATGATTCTTTCGTCGAATTGGGTGAAATAATTTACCTACTAAAATATCACACGTCTCACCAAGGATCCCAGCATCACAATTTCATTTTTATCTAAATTGTATAATAACCACCCCTTTTACCTTTTTTTATTTTTAATGTCTTTATACCGAGAATCTTTTTCTTGCTCTAGTATAATGTCTTGATTTTCCAAGTGGGTTACGATGATGATTAATGAGCAAGATGACTTGAATGCTCAACACGAGAAGTTGAGGAAGAAAATGCCTCTTCCAATTGGAACCAAAAAGTATCGAGATTGACGATTGGAATCTAAAATTTTCGAAGTCGAAACCTTGAAAATCAAAATAACTTAGGTCGTAACTTCATGTTGTTTTTACTCGATGCAAGATGCAAAATCAAGTTGTTATGAGGTGCGTTTTGTATTGCCATCTTGAGTGGACAATCAATAACTTTTTTTTTGGATTTTTGGGGACTTAGTAATTTGATCCTCTATTCAGTCGATATGATCGAGTTTACCTTTAATAGTTGTAGTTTACATCTCGTAAACTACGCTAATCTCGTTAGTGTCCGATGTCTTTGCATCGCGTAAATTCCGAGTTTTACTCCGCCCCATAGGATGTGCAAATTAACTGCTAAACCAATAATCGAACCGATAATTAGGTTATTGGATTAATAATTCAAGTTATCGATTTAACAAGCCACTGTACTCCAAGTTATTGAGTTATTGATTCATATCGCTTTGGCCACTATTTTTATGGATGAACCTGGAGCAACTCGATAATAATTTATTAAATTATAAAATTAATTTTCTAATTTCTAATTTTGTTTTATATTTATCCTTTATACTTTTATGTGTTAAGATTATATTAATTAAATTTAATGTTGATTTTTTTAGTTGGGCTAATTCTATATGATCTTTTCTTTTCGCACACTTTTTCTGGGGCTAAACATACGGCGACTTATGAAAATTTTTGGTCGAGATCTAATGTAGCTAACCCGATAATCAAATCGATAATGATCAATAATTGATTAAATGATATCTTAACGCGCTTAACATATCTACAAATCGATAAATCACGTTTCAAACCGATAACCTTCAAAATGAAACCATCGTACCGACACACCCCATCTACGCCACTTCAAATATTTTGCATCTTGAAATCTTTACGTCTCGTTGTGATGTATTGATTTCTTTTTCAATGAGTCTTTCATGACTCCACTCCCCCACCCTACCTTCAAGTATTCGATATAATTAAAAATGAAGACTCAAATATTAAATACCTTAATCAAAAGCAACAACATAAATATTTTTGAGTTCATAATACAATTTCTACTATCTCAAAAAATCTTATCGTAAAATTGATTCGATAGAATCTTTGCTTTTTGACAATACAATACAAAACGATAAAAAGGGGGAAAATAAAGACACGAAAAAAAAAAGATAAAAGGGAAGAGAAAAAGATAATTTCAATCGAACCCTATTAAGTTAATAGCTTTTTAGTGAGAGAAACAGTGTGAAACTCTTCTCTCAATTCCATTTTCTACTTTCTCTCTAGAAAAAGGTGCCTTAGCGTTAACTTTCTGCGACCCAAAAAAAAAAAAAGAATCACCGATTCAATTCAATGGCCAACAGCAATCTTCCTCGAAGAATTATCAAGGTGAATTTTCCATTTTGTTTGATCCATAGTTTGTTTCTTGTATAGAAATTTCGGGATTCGACCATTTGTCTTTGATCACCCGTTTAGCTAGGGTTTTGATCTACTCTTTCGCTGTTCTTACTTCGATTTAGTTTGAATTTTGATGATTTTTTTTTTTTGTTTTGATTTTATGGATAAACTCAACGTCTTCTCAGCGAACCTGCAAATATATATCTCCAAAGCCATGTATTAGTTGCTGCTTTTTCTCTTTATTAGAAGTGAAATTATTGAGTATTTGAATGAAAATGGTCACGCAAAGTTAGAGTAGCTGAATGTGAATATAGAGGATTCAGCTAGTTCGGGATTTAGTTGTTGAGGTTTAATAAATCGTGCCAAAGTTAACTTTGTATCCAAAAGAATTGTGCTTGGAAATTACTAAAGCAAAGTATATTATTCTGAAGGATCGGGAAGTGTTTTCTTAACTACATGAGCCTTTTTTCTCCTCTCCTCTCATCCAAGATGCAATTTTTTAGTTGTTTTTCCTGAAATCAGAGTACATTTTGAGGCATCAAAGTTGTCTTCTTTAATCTTTTTCTCTCTTCTCGATTTATCCAAAATGCAATTGTGTGTCCCCTCCTGAATTTCCAAATATAGTTGATTTGATTTGGTTTGCTGATTTTGGTATGAACAAGTATTATTTCCTTTGAAGTATATTTGAAGTTTGTGCATTGGATTGTGGATTTGGGTTGGTTTGCGACCTATGCTGAATAGAGATTTGAAAAGTTTTAGTGTGGCTTAAATTTGATTGCAGCACCAGGAATAAGTGCTTCTCCCTCAGAAGAAAATATGCGATATTTTAATGTCAGTTATTCCGGTCCAACACAGTCTCCATATGAAGGTAATTTGCTCAATCAATTATGCTAAGTAATTGAAAGTCCATGTTGCTATTGTGCTTCACATTGTATAGTAAATTGTGTCCTTTCTCTTGATTTGGTTCTTCACTTGTACATGGTTCTTGCAAGTTTGTTGCTTGTTGTCTAGGTTTTTTTTCCTCTTTCACACTCCAACTTTCATTTGCCTACTCCTTCCCTCTTTTCTTATATTTATCCAATATGTAGTCTTTGGGATCTGAGCATCTGGATTTGGCAGCTCTTGTTGTGGATTGGTTTGATGTAGAAAAGATAAATGTAACACAAAATCAACTGGTGTCACTGACTAGTTAATCCTGCTGGAAATGAACTTGACTAGCTGACTGCAATACCAGTAGGATTTGGGGCTGCATTTGTGATTCTTAAACAGTAGTTAAGTTGTTAAAGATGTCCCAACTCCCATAGTTTAGTATCATTGTGTGCATTTAGATGAAAGACATCTATCCTTGGCCGTCCATAATTTAGTATCATTGTGTGCATTTAGATGAAAGACATCTATCCTTGGCCCCAGTGTTTGCTTGATATGCATTTATGTTACTATCTTTTTCTTTTAGTTCAACTGTTCACCCTATTGTTGGATTCATATATGACATTGTATTAATATGTTGAATATTATATCTTTTCGACCTTGCGTAGTTTTTTTCTGCTGTAATCTTTTTTCTATTTACTCCACTGCTTGCTGCTTTTGTGTAGGAGGTAAGCTAAACTGGAACTGTTTTTGCCTGAAGAGTACCCAATGGCTGCTCCAAAGGTATTTGAACCCATTAATGGATGTTTTGGCAAGTTTCACCAGATGCTAAGAATCTCAAACAGGCTTCTGTAATTGCGTGTTCAAGAATTATAATATTTTCTTTCCTTATGGAGTGGCATTTTTAATATTGTGCCCGGGCGTGCAGATAGATGATGAAATACTTGATTTGACTGATCTGTTTCTGCAACTCCTTATACTTGTATCTGATCGCCCTTTATAAATCATGTATCAGCTCAGATTTGTTGTTGATAGTGATACTCTCTGCTTTTTGGAGTTTTACTACTTCCTCAATTTGCCAAGGAGACTGTTGTTTGAAATTGTGCTTTTTGCTTGAAGCTGTTGTCTGCTCTCTTTATTTCTAGATTTGTGCTTTACTGTTTAGAATTCTCTGATATGCCTCTTTATATCTACAATAATATTAAATTTTAATATTTTTCTGCTTTTATTCTTTAACCATCTCAATCATCATACATTATGTACTTACCAATATATAAAGGTTCAACTCAACTATATGTGCAGGTTTAGACTTTGTAACTCAATCATAATATTTGATATAAACTTTCAATTTTGATGTGTAGCGCATGGATATTAAAGCTGATGATGATAAATAAAATATATTAACATGATTGTAACTGTTGGGGCCTATGTCACACTAGTGTGGCATATATTAAGGCTGTTCTCAGAGATGTGTTGGTTGTTTTCTCTCTTATCTTATTTCTTCCTTTTCTCCAGTGATGTGCACCATGGGTTGAAGGAAATTTTCTGGTCACAATGGTGATTAGGACTGTTATAGCTAGTGTTATTCTTGCATTTGGAAGTACCCTCTTGTTGCTGAGACACGTTTAATGTGGTTTTTCCTCATGATGAAAATGTTAAATCAGGATATTTTTCTTCCGAGGAAGTTTTTTGTTTCCAGTGGTTTTGAACTTCCAAGATGATAATATATCATGAACTCCGTAGATACTTCTTTTAGTTTGGCTCATATTATCTTGCAAGTACCTTCAATTTTGCTTTCTCGGGAACTGTGTTGTGTAACCATAATACAGTTTTGGTAGAGTAGTCAAAGCTGAACAGTAAAGACTCATCCTTTTTTTTTCCTTTCTGGATAACTATGGTGTTCGTGCCAGCTTGTACACTTTGATTAATTTCATGGTGTACCTGCTACCTCCCATCAACACAGCCAAGGCTTGGACAAATAGGAAGAAATCATCTCATCTTTTTTACTCCACTGGTTTTAAAATTGAGACCTTATGCTACTCAATTCACTTCATTGACCACTAGACTACACATTTGGGTGCAATAAAAGTCTAGTCTTTGCGTTGTTTGCTAAGAAAAATGAGTATTTTGGGTAGAAACATTAGTAGAGTCAGGTGAAGATATTTATGGAATTATGGTGTAAGCTGGTCATTTAGGTGTTAGATAAATATGCATCAATTGTAGGATGAGGTGTGTATGGGGGCATGCCACCTGGCTATAACATGGAAACATAGAGGACATCTTAGGGGGCATGCCACCTGCCATAACGTGGAAAACATAGAGTACATCTTAGGCTGGAAATCCAACTTATTATAGATTCAATTAGGAGCCGTTGGACGATCAAAGATAAAGAATCTCGTACAACCTTGCTGTTCTAGCGTGGAGGACGAGCCTCAGCCCTTGAGATAAGATGCCTTGTTTTGCTTGCCAACAAATGATTGGGGTCATAGCCAAAAGTAATACAGGATTATATGTAAGGGACACTAAAGCTGCAAAAATACTGCATAAGCAAAAAGTCATTTTGCATGGTTGAGTTTCTAGATGTGAAGGTTCCCTGACCTCAATTTTCATGGTCTTTGCATAAGGCTTGCCCATATCTAAATGATTCATGGGCTTTTACCTATATGAGCCATGCAGTGTTTGATCATATTGGTTATAGAGATTATATGGTTTCGTGTGCATTCTGCAGAAATGAATTAAAACATGAATTTAGTTTTTCTATTTTTTATAACCACTGTTAAATCAGTCGCTGATCAAGTTGCATTCTATTACAGGTTCATTCCTCACTAAAATCTACCACCCAAACATCGATAAGGTTTGTTCTGTTATTTAATTCTGCTATACATAGATGTTTCTAAGCTATAAGTTGCCTCGCTTATTTTGGCTTTGTTATGAAGCTTGGAAGGATATGCCTTGATATTCTTAAGGACAAGTGGAGTCCTGCTCTTCAGATTCGCATCAGTTTCTTGAGGTATTAAATATCAGAGTATTCTTGGATAATTATTTCTACATATTTCTGGAGCACTCTCCCTGAGGATTTGGGTAGATATTAACGATATGGTTGTTCCTTTTTCAGCATTCAAGCACTTTTGAGTGCTCCAAATCCAGATGATCCACTCTCCGAGAACATTGCAAAGCACTGGAAATCAAACGAGGCTGAAGCTGTTGAAACAGGTAATTTGCCTTTACTGTCTTTTTCACAGCCTGAAGGCACTCTGTGTCAATACATAGTTTACATTGCCAATTAGTCCTTGATCTCAGTTTCCTCTTCAACCTTGCAGTTGAAGAATGGACTCGCCTTTTATGCGCGGTGCCTGAAGACCATTATTGGGCGATTTTCAAAAGGAAAAAAAAAAAAAAAGACCGTGGAATGTATTGTATCCACTGTTTAATCGGGATGGGGACTTGACTTAAAGTGACCGAAAGCTGAACGCTTCGAATTTTACCATCTATAATTGTTTCCCTGTCCTTGAAATTGTATAATTGAACGTTGCCACCATTTTTATCTTGAGCTGAATTGGTCTTTTACTACGAGACCAGAAATTGTTCTAAAAGAATTGGAGGCTAACGTTTGCTGTGGCGAGTCCTCATGAATTTGTTCAAGTAGGTTGCTTCCCACCTAAATTGTAGGTTTATTTCTCCATCCTTAACCAGAAGTTTCAGGTTTGATCAACGGAAATATAGTTGCATATGGGTATTAATTTGAAGTTTCGGGTTTGAGCAATGGAAATATAGTTGCACTTGGGTATTAAATTTGCAGGGTCTGCCAGGTTTTACGTGGTTAAGGCGCAACTATTTCTTAAATCTTTTGCATCTTCGTCGCTGTACAACAATGTTTTTCAAATTTATAGCAATTGAAGTAATTTTTGAATCAT
Organism: Datura stramonium; assembly: GCA_018107945.1. Lineage (NCBI taxonomy): Eukaryota > Viridiplantae > Streptophyta > Magnoliopsida > Solanales > Solanaceae > Datura > Datura stramonium. The sequence goes on along the minus strand of JACEIK010000075.1, from coordinate 585,619 downwards.
GATTAAGGGTATGAAAAGTGAAAGAAAATGTCGAAACTCGAAAGTGTAGTCTTGGCAAATTAAATTTTAGCCAAAAATGTGGGGAGCTTGTTTGCACCATCACTACATCAAACTTCTAAACTCTCAATTCTTTCAACTTCAGTCTTGTATTTTGAAGTGTTTCTGAAATGACTAAATTTATAAAAATTAAATATTATTTTGATTCATGGATCGTTCTTGATCAAGTTTCAAGGGTTAGGGACTAACTTGAAGATTTATAAGTTTCAATTTAAATGAGATTAAAATAGCAGATTCAACTAAGTTGACTTTAAAAATCAAATCTATTTTAACGGCTCTAATAAGATTATTTGATAAATTATTATTATTGTTGTTAATGTCAATTTAATATATTTTTATTGAACTTCATAAAATAAAAATAAAATTTATATATATTTTATCAGACTCTATTTACCAGACTATTAAATAAATTGTTGTTATTAGACAGTCAAAATCTTACTTGATGTATCTGGGCCACTGTTGCCTTGAAATGTTCTGTTAGGGCCAGGAGGAGGGGCATTGGGATTAGTGGCTATTGACATGACTCATCCATGTTGATACTATAGGTCTATAATATAGATACATTTATAACAGCTAAGTAGTATATTAATACTTTTTCATCTCATCTTAGCTAGCGAGTGCGTATTCTAATTTTAAAAATATATATCTAAATATTTCACTCGTTTTCATCGTGCCTCCATAAACAACCGACTTATCGTAGTATATAAAATTTGAAAATATCTTAATGGACAACCGGTGTCATTTTCATTAAGCGAGATTAAAGTTCACGATCATCTTTAATTCCTTGTGGATGTCATTCTCGCAAATAACCCTCCTTATATAGGCCTTAGAATAGAGATCGGTCTCTATCAAAACGGATTCATTCATAAAATTTGAATCTAAAACTTCATATGAGGATAAAATCGTACTTTCCAAAGTTATATTATTTGCCCCTCCCCCACCCCACCACTATAGTCTACATATATATAGATTGTGTAACGTAATTTGTACGGCAAGTTATTGTGACAATGACTTTTGAAGTGTCATTTAGCAAAGTGTCTTTATTCTTTCTCCAAATCCCGCATTTCCATTTTTCTTCCAAATTTCTCAGTAGACTTTGCTGCCTCTCTTGTTTTTGGACCTTTCTACACTGTTGTGTCCTTATCCACACGTGCTGTCTTTTTCATTAATGTTCGAATTAATTTGTGCATATATCGATTATGATAAGAGTTTATTTTCTAACGATGGTCGATTAAATTATTAATATTTTTTTCATTTACTATACTAAAAATTAGAGGTCTATTTTTACTTGTTCGGTTTAGAAAATCAAGAAATAATTTACCACTTTAGTTTTTAAATTTACTCTTATTATTATCTATAAATATTTTTCAATATATTAAATTTATGTATAACAAAATTATGACATAAGAAAATCATTATTCTATTTAATATTCCTTAGTACTATGCCAAGTAAAAATGGATGGAGGGAAAATCGCTTATACGATCTTCGCAGATAAACAATCCAGCATGTAAATACTTACCCATCGTCTGTTATATGTATTGTCTTTCACTAGTACATAGATTAAACAATTCAACATTTTATTCATTCGAATTTGATTGTGTTGATACTTTATAATTCAGGATTATGTCTGGTTTGATGAATTGCAATGTTTGATACTCTATAATTCAGATTAAATTTAATGTTGGATGAATTATAACGTCGATATCGATCCCTTAAAAAGACAATAGATACGAAGTGACTGTGAACAGCCAACCATCGTACTTAACCCGATGAGAGACCAAGTTTGAATCTTTATTTCTAAGTTGTATATTCTACAACTACTCGGGATCACGTTTCGATATAAGGGCTTGTGCAATTGCTTCACATACAATTAAAGTTTACTTTTCAGGTTTGTGAGGATTGAAGGTATGTCATAAAGGTTTCAAAGATTCACTCGAAACCCGAGATTACTCGATTCTTATGCCGTGAGAGATAACATGTATCGATGAAATTATTCTAAGGACGTACAAACTCTATCCAAACACCACGATTATCGGGAAAAATGTAGATTTGTTTCTACAACAACCCAAAGCACATACCAAATTTGCTGAAAAATAAAACACTGATCCTCTGATTCCTCTCCCTATTTAAGAGTTAAGAGCAAAACCTATATGCTTAAACTGCACAGTAGGGCAATCATGAGCCTAATGTCACCATCAAGGAAAATTCAACATAGGGATTGAGGGACCATACACAATATACTACAATACAGAGTGAATATGTATACGTCGAAGAAAAAAAATAGTATGTTGATGTATGGTAACACTGGATATACTTTCCATAGCAGAACAGTGTAAGCGGAGAACTAAGACGAAATAGAGTCATGTAGGAAGAGACAAGCATCACCATTGTTGAGGTTCCACATCAATGTACAAGAGCAAACATCAATTATAAATCCTCAAGGAGCAAACTCAGTATTCCTCGAGTTCTAATGTGTCCGTTGATATGTAAATTATAAGATCATGCATGTCCTGATATGGTATATATATATAGCAAAGATAAATGAATAGGGAAAAATGAGAACTTTTATTGATAAAATGCTTAATAACATCATATTCATCCTTGTTTCACTAATCCAGTTAACTCCCCACCAGACATCCACAATATCTCTGTCCATGGCTCAAAATAGTTTGTTATATAGGATCATATATATACATGTTATGATGCTTATCTAACTCCAGCCAGCCCAGCGTTTTTCTTTCTAAATTGTTCAGCTACATTGCCATAAATCAATTCTACAATGTTCACTACTCCTGCTAACTGAAGATGGATTGTCCTAGGGAGGCAATAAGGAAAATTTTAAAAGTAAAAAGGGGAGAGTACTGGAGATAGGGTAAGAAGCTGGGAAACCAGGCAGATATGAGGAATGGGAATGAATGAAGAATGAGGGTAAAAAAGGAGAGTAGATTCTTGCCTGAAGACCACAAAGCATGGTTGAATCGCTTGATAATACAAGCATTATGTGGTAGCTCTGACTATGTCATGTAAAATCCTTTCTAGGTAGGAGCGGAGAGGGTATTCAGAGTAATCAGGCAATTGGAATGGCAAGAGAAGCACAATAAAATGGTAATCGTGCTCTTAAATACTGTAATGCCTAACCGAGGACTCCAACACCTCTGGACTTGGGCAAATTATCTCCTTCATGCGGCTGCCATTCTTGTAAATCTAAATAGCAACGACTTCTAACATTCTCTGCTGTAGCAATCGCTGGACTCTCTTCCACGTCCACCTTCAGTAGAAAACGGAAGACAAAATATAAATTAATATTTGTTCTCTTCATTCCCCTGTTGTGCATGTAAAATCATTGTAAAAAAATATAATAGCAGATTAGAGTCTAGGTGTTTTAAAATCATATTTGTCATGATTGTTTACCCAGAAAACTATTGAAGAAATTTAGTATAAATGCCCAAGAATGGGATATCTGCTTGCATTGTAGGCTGGATGCAGCTTTAAAATGGACCACAGATGCACCTGCAGTTTCCAACTGTAGTTGTTGAGTTATAGTAAATGATAGAAGGAAGGTTAAGATACGGATGGTGAAAGCTTACCAGATGAGGAAATCAGCAGCCTAGGAACTGCTCAAGACCAAAACCAACTCCACCTCCCCCACCTGTACCCTCATATTGTGAACATCTTCTCCACTTGACTTCTTTAATGCAACTTGGGCATGGAATAGTGATCAGCAACCCCATTGTCATATGGAAGTTCCCCGCAAAACCTCGTAATCTCTACAGCTTCAGGCCCATCTTCCAGCTATTATCCATTTCATATGGTCAAATTATGATTTTTGCTCAAATAGCAGCAACTAGCAAGAAAAAAAAATAAAAGAACTCTTCTTAGAAATATATAGTAGCACTAATTAAGATTTAAAGTTTGCATGTCACCTTGGCATTTGAGGCAGCTCTTCGAAGAAGAGCTTTAGTATAATTCTGTTGATATGAGCTCTGGTTGCAATCATCCAGATTTTTCCCACTGTTCAAGCTTATACCAGCAAGCTGCTCTATTGCAGTAGAGAACTGGAATTCGAAGAATCACGCGTGAGCCCTTCCCCATAGCAGAAGCTTCTGCATATCTTTCAGATTTAAATAAGTCGTTTAATGTACTAGCCTCCGCCCCACCAGCCTCACGCTTTTGAGTAAAACAGAGACTTCGAAAGATTCCTCATGGATCAATTTGTGCAGCTCTCTCAATGGCAGTAAGTGCATTTTCAAACCTGCAGATATTCATGATCGGCTCTCTCATACTGCGGCTTAACCTCTTCTATTTCTATATATTGGCAACATATCCAGTACTGACAAGATAATTCTCACCTTCCAAGAGCCATCTCAACTGGTTTGGACAAAGAACAGTGTATGCTTCCAGAGAGCATCCCAAAAGATTTTGACTGATGTTAGTGCAGATGGCTCATGCTTCCCAACTTTAGATAAGCACAATTCAGCATCCTCTAATTGATGTAGCTTCAAATAAGCTTCTGCTCTACATGCAAATAGCTGTGAATTCAATATCAGCGATTCAGTACCAGCACTTGAATTTTCATTCATCAATTTGTCACAGACGTGACCACTAGAGATGCTTTACCTGAGGAGATGCCACAGCTCCAGGAACAGTTGCTGCCTCAGCTTCTTTTAATGTACTTGTCCAATCTCCAAGTCTACGGGCGCCAGCGCATTTGCTGATATGTTTCTCCACTGCTTGCAACTTCAGCAGCTCGGGCTGATCTGGCTTGGTGACCTAGGGAAAAAAAAAAAAGTGACTCCTTGCATTTTCAACCTGTCCTAAACTATAAAGTTATACAGGAATGAGATTGCGTTCACAGTTCTAGGCAAAATAAGCAAGACAAACTCCAATAACCCAATTCAGATAAGGAATTGGCAAAATGCTGTGGCAAGTTTAATTACAATTTATAATCCATGAAGAAACTAGAGGTTGAATAATAGAATTGATGGTGGAAAGATACCAACAATAAAGAGGGGAAGTTAGAAAGGAAAGAAAGGGAAAAAACTAACTTCTCACAGCATGATCAAGCTAAAAGAACTAGAAAACACCCTGTTCCAGAAAATAGTTCTGCTTCCCAAGGGCACTGCACTTTAGAACCAACTTCAAATAGCAAGAGAAACAGCAATATAAGACATAATGTTGAACTAGGATGGCTCCACCTAAGTTACATAGTTCTTTTGCCAACCATTACTAATGAGTCAAAGATAGTCCAACACAGCCCTATAAACAAAGGGACAAACATAGTGAACAAGTCGAAGAACCAATGACCAGAAACATCCAAACAGACAAAACCATAAGCTCTAAATCCACCAAAACAATCAGATCACGATGATGGTAAAGTATCCGCCACGTTGGTACCAATCAGTACATATCCTGCATCCGGTTTGACATTTGTATGGTAATATACATACACAACAAGCATCAAGCAAGAAACTTTTACATTGGCAAATAACAAGGCCAGCAAAGATAATCAAAATAACATATTTCCCGCGTAATATCTAATATAGCCTACAGAAATTTCACCAAATTTCCAATATTGGTGATCAACAATATGCAAACAGGCATGTAGATTCTAAAGATTTGAACTTTTGTATCACTACCTAAGCAACAGATAATCAAAGACATTTAACACTATACAACCTAACAGATTTTCACCTCATTCAGATTTGTTGATAACTAATTAAGGAACACACATAGAGATTCTAAAGATTTGAACTTTTTATATCACTTACCTAAGTAACAAAGATCCTAAACGCTGGTGTGCTCTCACATATGATGGATCCAACCTGATGGCTTCTTCACATTCCCTCACTGCTTCTCCTAATCGCTTGAGACCAATCAGCGCAGCCGCTCGATTACAATGTAATGCAGCATTGCCCGGAGAAATTGCTATAGCTTTATCATAAAGATTCAAAGCTTCTGCAAAATTACCCTTCTTGTAGTTCTCATTCCCTATTTCAACTCCTCCGATCATTTCTCAGAATTCTTTCACCGTCTCTCCTCCAACCATTAATCCTCTCGGAACTGACGGACTGGACTAACACTACCACATCGACGGCGCCGGAAACACCGCCGGATTTTGGAGAGGCACCGCCACGCATTATGCTTCCGTGGCCGTAATTCCCCGTTCCAGACCCTAAGACATCAGTCCTGTAGGCTTACTAGCCATGCCGGTTTTCGTTAAATCTTACCGGACGGGCAAATATTGCCAGTGGGAAGCGCATTAACGGCAGGGGAAGTAACGGAGCTCCCACCGGAGTAGATTAACGGATGACTAGTTCCTGAATCGGACCGCCCATGACCCGGCTTGAGCCCACGTGCTGAGGCGAGCTCTCTGGTTGAACCCGAGCTCACCGGAGTGGCTCGAATCGGACTTTCTAGGAGCCGAATAAGACACATTCCGACCAGATATCGGTCCAGATGAGCTCGAGCTGCTACTTGTAGTAGTCGTCGTAGTAGTAGTAGTCGTAGTAGTAGTGGAACTCAACCCACTCGTTCGGGTCCGTAATGGTGAAACGGGTGAACCCAGATCCAGTTCTCGGAAATCAGGCTTGTTATCATTCTTCGTTACAACTCAGCGAGTTTCTCAACCGATCAGCTAAAGATTCAAAACCCAGTTTCGATATGGGATTTTTCGAATGCGACATTTCCCTAAAACCTCAAATCTCCTTCTATATTCAAGAATGTAATTTTGCACAAAATACAGCAATGTATCTTTCTCAGAGCCTCAATCTCGAACTGGGTTTTCTGTAATTGTCTAAATTTTTTTGACTCAAAGAACTTACAATGTTAGAGGATTGAACTGTAAGGCAAGCACCAATGAGAAGATGAAAATGGAAAAAATGGCTTTGAAGAAGACATATACAGAAAAGGGGCAAGAAAAAGAAGTGGGGAAAAGATAGATGGGGATCTCGTGATTTCAAAGGCAGAAGCAAAGAATGAATGTGAGTTGGGTAGAGAGAGAAAGCGAGGAGAGAGAAAGAGGCTTATAGAGAGAGAGAGTAGAAAGAGGATTGAAGAAGAAGAAGAAAGAAAATGAAAGGGAACTCTTTTTTCTTTTCCTTTTATACTGTACTACTACATTATCAGCCATATGTGTGTGTATAATATATATACATATATATATATATGTGTTGTGTATTTAATTATGATTAATAAAAAAATTACTTAATTTGATAAATTTTAATTTTGTTTATGTGAGTTTGTTCACATTATCGGTCACAAGTCCGATAAAGAAGAAAAATTACCGTAGAGGACAGCCAACGTAAATTAACTAATTCTTGCAAATGTTGTTATTGTTGAGACGTATTTATCTAGACATATATGATGACTTTAAATGATATTAAATAGTAAAATATAATAGATAGACAATATATATCCTTATTTATTATTAAATAAAAATTGAGAATTTATATAGTCGATTAATAGATGACAATATATATCATACTCGAGCTTATTTAGGGAGAAGTTACGATCTGAGATGATTTCAAATAACAAAATATGTGATTAAAAATTCATATGATCGATCTAAACTTATTTAAAGACGGAGGCATAAATATTGTCTTTGTTTTGATTACATTTGGTTTGCTTAACTCCTCCCTATAAATAGCTATATACACTTATGTGAGTTTACTCATATTATAATCCGTGGATATTTATACCGTCAATTAACATGAATCATCACAATATAAATATTATTAGAACATGCTTAATCAAGTAAAAGTTACGATCTAAGATGATACTAAATAGGAAAATATAATCCACCCAGTATTTATACCGTCAATAATGATGAATCATCACAATATAAATATTGTTGTAACGTGCTTAACTAAGTAAAAGTTACGATCTAAGATGATATATTAATAGGAAAATATAATCCATGAGTATTTAATGAGTTATCACAATATAAATATTATTAAAAAAATTGTATTTTATAATTTTTGTATTATTATTGTATTTTAAATAAAAATATAATTCATAAGTATTTATAATCATTTCAATTAATGATGAATTATCACAATATAAATTTACTAAGACGTGCTTAACTAGTTAAAGATTACAATGAGATGATTTTAATAACAACTGCAATTAATTAAAATTGATATAGTCAATTCAAACTTATTTAAGAACCACATGCAATAATTGTAATTCTTTTTATTACATTATCCTTTTCCCACAAATAGCTACTTGCCTGTATTTTTTTATTTCTTTTTTTTTTTTGGTCCCCATAAATTATTTAGAATAGTGGTACTTACTTTTGGAAGATAAAAAAGTTTTTTTTCCTTTAATTATTTCATTTTTTTTTGTCTTCACATAATAAGATAAAAGATTAGCTGTAATGCGATATTTATATCTATAATTATTTAATGAAAAGGAATATATATATAAATTCTTTTTCTATTGGTAATTTCACAAGATTGAAAATATCAGCCCTAAAAATAAGTTATGTAATATAATACCCACTTAATCGAGATCAATATAAATAACAAAATTGAATTGAAAAATATATCTCTAACGAATTATCAATTACTTATTTTTTGTCCAAATTAAGTCAAAATTTGAGGACATAGTTAATACACATTTTAAATTTCAACTCTATCAAGTATGTTGTCGTGTGTTTGTGTATATATATATATATATATATATATATATATATATATATATATATATATATATATAATAACAATAGAAATGGTGTGTTGATTATAGAAATTTTATAAAGTAATAGTTATAAGTATGTAATTTTATTTTTAAAAATTCTACAAATTGTTATTTGAATATGGATCATTTAAAAAAAAAATTACAGGTTACAAATTTTACCTTCCTTAATGAAACTTAAGCTATTATTATTATGATGTCTATAATAATAATATATTAATATAATTCAATTATACCCATGCATAGAGATTTAAAAATCTAATATAACTGATTTAATTTGATATTTAAAAAAACATGAAAAAATAAAAATATTTTTAATTTATACAATATTATATCCGAATGGAAACATTACACATAATATATCAATCTTGTATAAAAGTGCATAATAGTATAGTTTTCGAAAAAAATAATTTAGTTCCCTAAACAAATCAAAATTTCCTCCCCCTCCCTCCCCCTTTTTTAATTAGTTAATTAAAATATTTTGAAACTAAATACAATCCAAATTATCAATAATTCATGCTTTTTTTTTTAAATCGAGAATATGTAATCATTAAGCTAAGTATCAAAATTGAATACTAATGGCATGTGCTAAAAATCTCTAACCATTAATTAGTGGCATGTTTAGAAGATTAGGGATCTTAATTAATAAGAGTTTGGCCTTCCACCGAAATGGATGCTTTATATACAGAAGCATATATATATATATATATATATATATATATATATATATATATATATATATATATATATATATATATATATATATATATATGCGCGCGAGATATCAATTAATTATTAGATATTGGAGATGAAAGCGACGCCGTGTGAATAATAGGTCAATATTTAAGCCGTAAAATAACTTTCGTGAAAATACAATATAAGACATTAATGCATAACAGATTAAATGTAGTACGACTTATGTGAACCTTGCACATAATGAGAGCTAATTCACCACACAAAAATCACATACAAAATGAAAGAACTTTTTATGCATCACATCATTTTTACCGTGAAACAAAATGTAATAAATAAAGGAACCAAAGAAATATATAACTAATTTATGTCTTTCTTTTGGAAGATGGAACAAACCTATATTTCTTCTAATTTCAAGTAAATAACTTTTAAAATTCTAATTTGTTTAATACATTCATAATATACTAAAACGAGAAGTTTTGTATATTCATTCTAATAATCAAGATAAATTATCAATTATCAAATCATCTACTATATATAAGTAAAAGAAGTATAAACAGACATTTATTTATTTAAATTAAATTAATATTATATTTAAATACATAATTAATAGTATATAATTCAAACAATATTGAAAAATCATATAAAGAAATATAAAAATATTCACATTTAAAATTGGCACCAAAATAAAAAGAAACACATCGTAAATAAATGATTAGATTCGTTTTTTGGAGTGTTTTAGACGTAAAAAGCTATAAAAGATTGTTGATAATGAGTGTATGCTTATAATTGAAGCATCATTAGTTTTTTTAGTTTTAAAAGTTTTAAATTTAAATCTTTATTTAATTGTTTAGTTTTTGGGATTCTAGTTCTTTCCCTAGCTTTTCAATATGTTTGTAGTTTGAACTTTTAAGAATGGAAAAATAATTATTAGAAAGGTTGCCTCTAAAAATGGATCCTACAATGTGCGAACCCAAGAATTTAATTAAATCTCAATATAAATATTGAATATTGAATGAAAAATTATTAAAAAGTAGTATTGCTTGCATAGGAAGCCATATTAATTAAAGTTAACTAAACATTGTTTCTATGCTAATACTAGTTCTTTATTTTGAAAAATAGTTTACCATTTGTAAATGTACCTAATATCATTTTAGAGTATCATATATAAACTCTAAGATGGTGATAGTTTTTATTTTAGTTTAGTTTTAGCTAATTCTTAGTTTCTTTACGGAATACGATTAAAAAGTATCCTTAACATATTGAAAATGCAAAAGTTGATATTCTTTTATTTGGGATCATAATTGCTTTTAACGTTAAATTTTTAGTTTAAAAATTATAGAAGCCGATGTAATATATATAAAATAAAATATGTGGCATTTAATTATTGATCCACATGTAATTAGACTCAACTTATGCATAATTGGACCCGTTAATCCAAAGCAACACTCTCTCCGCTTCAATTTATTTGTTTTACTCTTCTTTTCAATCTATTTAAAAATGAATGTCTTCTTTTCTAATATTTGAAAATTCTTTAATTTCAACATCCTACGTGACATATTTAAAACCAAAAATACTAAAACATATATTGTTAGATTAGACATATTTTTAGCTTTTGTTTGACCATAAATTTTGAAGTTAAAATTTTAAACTTGAAAATTTGAGTTTTTAACAGGGTTTTTGGAACTTCAAATTCTACTTGAATTTTGAAGTTTTGTAGTGAAATTGAACTTTCCCCTAAACTCGGTCCGAGACAATTTTTAAGAACTGAAAATTTTGAAGCTAAATTTTCAAAATCTAATCACATTTTATGGTCAAATAGATATTTGAAGATAAATTTTCAAAATCTATGGTTAAATCATATTTAGTCTAAAATCATAAGACTCAAAAGTTATTTTTTAAAATTTTTATTTTCAATTAAATTAAGATAAATAAATTGAAACAGAGAATTTAATTAACATTGGGGGGTACATTGTGTGATTGCAATAAATATTGCTTAAAAAATAAAATAAAAAAAAAAAGGAGAAGTTTTCATAAATAGCACCGCATGATAAAATAATTACATAAAATAACATGATTTATTGAAAAATTACATAAAATAGCATTATTTTCAGTATTTTCTCGATACAATTTATTGTAATCATTATGACTGTATCTAAATTTCAAACCCCGCAATCACTCCTTAATTGGTGTTGTTTATTTTTTAAAGAAAAGTTGTGTATTTAATGAGTAAATAACTCTTTTTATGATTTTGGACATTTTCCCCTTATTTAAAATTTTAAACCAAAATTTCATATTTTTTTAATTTATGATTTTTTGAAATTCAATACTTATGAAAGAAGTTGAGAATTTTTTTTTCTTTGGGGTATCATTGTTGCAAATTTGGGAAAATTTTTCAAATTTTTTATTTTTTTTATTTTTTTTATTTTTTTTAGTTTTTTTAAAACTAAAATTTAAATGTTCTAATTTAATTTGTTATTAAATTAATGATACAAAAATTTGATACATATACAAATATAATACATAAACACAAGATCATTAGTTTCAATCGTAAATTTTTTTAAAAAATCGATACACAATTAAAGAATTTATAACTGACGAAATTTCTATAACATTAAATGTTTTATAAAAAATGATGCAAACTTGTCATACACGATGAATGTGAATGAGTAATTTTCAATTTGTAATTTATTCATAATGGTCGATATATGGACAAAGTAAAAACGGGCAAGCATTTTCTAAATTGATACACAAAAAGCACACTTTATTTTACATTCATGTATCACTCAAAATATTGATACACACTAACAACAAATTGGTACAATGTATTGATACACACAAAGCAATACATTGGTAATAACAATGAGTTATATATATAATTAAAAATACGATATCGATACATATATCAATTCCGCTATCAATACACAAAGACAAAAGAATTGAAAAAATCTGTAGTATATCAAATTTGTCATCAAACACGTATTAAAATAAAAATCCCAAGAATATTATTACTAATAAAATCTTCTACTTCGATTTCTCCTTGAATCTTAGCTTTGACATTGTCAATGGTGTTAAACTCGATCTCAAGCAGTGATGACCTTTTCCAAGAGCTGCCTTAACAAAGACTGCAGACCTAAAATATATCAGTTGACACAATCAAGCCACAACTTCACCAGTACACTGTGCCAAAGAAAAGCAAAAACAAGCAACTCGAAAATATTAAGGACAATAATTCAAATCTATAATTCTCTCTACATCTTCTTTGCCAAAAGTTCGAATCTTTTTTGCTTTCTCCAGAAATCTATAATTCTATGCATCCGAATCGCCACGAGTGAGTGAGAGAGAGAGAGAGAGAGAGAGAAAATCGCCGAAATGTTGGAAATTCTTAATATGAGTAAAGTACATCAATTACGTAGACATTCGAGCAGCGGATTTGAGAGAAGGAAAAATGATACATACAGAATCCTCGCTATTTTTTGTAGGATTTTACTATTTTTATAATTTTAAAAATATTTTTAATGATTAATTTTATAAAAAAAAACACTTGTTTGATTAATTGGTAATTTTTCTTAAAAAAGCTACAAAATGACCAGCAATTAAACTTTACAAGTAGATGAATGGGACTGGTGATTTGGGAACAAGGTGGCCATGTGTTTCACCATTTTTGCTTTTGGGACATGGTCATTAGGTGGCATCCACATAGACTTTATGTTGGGCCAGGCCCAATATCACATGCTTGTATGTTAATACTCTCTCCGTTAATTTTTTTAATTAATTATTTAATTCAAACTTTTACATAGTGTATATAAGATCAGTAAAACAGAATATTTTAAGACCTTTTACGTATTCACTCTGGTACAAAATTCAAATTTTTTTAAAACCTATCAAATCAAAAATCGCATAAACTAATTAAAATGGAGAAGTATTTATATAAATTATGATAAAATCTAAATATTATTTTTTGCAGGATAATATAAAATAAGAATGTAAAATTAGTAATATATAGATTAATAAAAGTGTTAAAATAACCAAACTAACTCCTCAGGATAGTGGAAAAATTATATTCATTTTTAAAGTAGACAAAATATTTTAAATTAGACATTGTAATCTAATATATAATATATCAAATCAAACATTCAACAAGAAATACCTTAAATTATTAATTAGGGAGACTCAAACCCTAATAATGGGCTATATATTAAGCCCTTCGACCATTGAGTTCTAAGCCATATTATGATAATCTGATTCAAAATTTAATATTTATACATAAATAAATAAGATCTACTTAATGAAAGAGTTCAAATAACCCTTCGCACCCTAATTTGTAGTTTCACCTCTCGATACGGCTGACAGTAGTAGATATATAAAATCCATTTCTCATCTTATGTGGTGCAGATAAATTATTTACTACAGAGCCTCAATTCAAGAAAACGCTTCAAAACCTCGTGGATATAACAACAAAATAATAAGATAATCAAAGCAAAAGGAATAATCTAGCATGAACTAATTGGACTAATTCAAAGTATATTAGCAAAATGTTGTTATGTTATGCCAAATATGTAATTAATTATTTTTGTTTTGCTTATTTATTTATTTTCGTTGTTTTTTTTTTGGTTTTGTTTTTGTTCTCCTTGTGAATTAATGACGGCTTTTGAAAGTTTTTCAAAGACTAATTGCATTGTGTCTCCTAATAGAAAGGTATATAAGTATGAAGAAGAATTGAAAATTAGAGAAAAAAATATTTGGAACTTTCTACTCATTATAGCTAGCTAATTAAAGGAGTAATTAATGTAATGACTCGAAAAACAAACAAACAATATTTAGGTCTCTTTTTTCTAAGATGAATATAAGATACTTGATTAATTAGTAGGGTACCTAGCTAAACACTCACGAGAAATTTAAGCTCATCTATCCCATTTATAAAAATAAATTTCCGCAAGGCATTTTAATCTTAAGAATCCCGCCGATCGATTATTTTTATTTTTATTTTCGTTTGTAGAAAATATCTCATCTTGTAATTTTCTACTCATTTCTTCTTTACTCACTCCATTTTAAAAAATATCACACGTATAAATTCCTTACGATATTATCGTATTATGTTTATGTACACTAACATGTAACTATTCACAAATACTAGTCAAGTGATATAGTCACGTATAGGAGTGATAAACAAATGGATTGAATATGAACAAATTGAAAACGGGAGCGACAAACAGGTGAATCGAATAAAATATGAAACGAAATAGTAAAATATTTGATTCTCCGCATTATATTTTCTTCCTCATTTCTAAGTGGCTTAAGACACAAGAAAGTGTAAGTAAGTCTTTAAAATCTACTCGATGCCAATAAATTTTTACTAACATGAAATTCTCTTCTTAACCTTTCTTTATATTTATATAGTTCTTTAATATAAATATCTGATTCCGTCACTATACCGTATAATAAGTGAGATAGGGATATATGAATATGTTTAGTGGATAAGAGTTGAGAAGAAGGATGTGGATGGTTCTGAAAAATGTCACGTGATAACCCACATGCCCAATGAAGATGAAACAAGAGAAAAATAAAACTCCCATAATGATTTGTTTCTGGAATCTATGACTCTGGTGAGACTCTTATTTCCAAATTACGGGTGAGCATAATATTAAAAATTAAATTATCCATACTTTAATCGAGTATCTAAGCCTCAAAATTTAATTGTGTATCACTCATATTGATCGAACCAACATGTAGTAAAATCGACTTGCACACCACAATAAATTTTATGTTATTGTTTTATTATCTTTATACTGCTTCGTTGAACGCCGCATTAATTATAATATCAATTATTGAACTAAAATAAGCCAAAAAATATACATGTTGATGGGGGGAATAAGGGGTACTGTTCACAAAGTTATAAGAGAAAAACTCCAAACACAATGATCATTATTTTGTCAGATTTTTCCTCGAAAAAAATTGTTGATTGGCTCCTTTCCTTCACAGAAAACATAGCAAATTTAAATTCCTAAAACTCTTTTTTATTTCCTTTACTGTATCTTTAATTGTTTTTGTTTTATCTAACGTACAATTTTGCCATCCATGCAATTGTCAATGATGGTCACGTATCTGGCTGATTCGTAATTTATATAAATTTTCAAAAAACATAAGAAAATAATTAATTTATAAAGAAGTCAGAATTGAATATTAATTATTTACGCATAAAAATAAATTAATTTTGAGTCTTTTTAGTTTTGCGTTAATGTACAATAGTACAGATATATATATATATATATATACTTAAATGTTAGGTTAGCGGTACAATAACCGTAAATAACATATATAATATAGTCCTTAAGTGTCTAGAAATAATGTGCACATTAACAAAGTTATTTTTCGTATCGTATTTAAAAGAAATGTAGCACAAAAAAAATCTCACTATAATAATGAAGAGAGAGAACTCCACCTTATATTTTATCCTTTAATGGGAGAATAAGGTTTAAATCCTAAAGAAATTGTCAAGATATATATTTTTACCCTTAACATCATTGATCGATTAACAATTTAAATAAGCGCTAATTTCAATAAGAGAGAGAGAGAGTGTGTGTGTGTGTGTGTATGTGTGTTATTTTTTGACGAAAGAGATTCAAATAACTCCCTCTGCGTGCCCTACCTTGCTTGTATTGGTCTTAAAATAATAGTAAAGTAGCATATTCGGCTTAAATAATACGAGCAGGCACACAATTAATTTCCTTCACATAATATTGTTGGATAATAATAATAACACATCAATATATTTTCACATAACTAATATTTAAAAAGAATTTTATTATTTTTGATAAACTTTCGAATTCCGAGAAAATTATTTTTGAGAATATGATATTAATCTGACTGTGCTGTCAGTTCATATGGGGTTCATTGACTTCTTGTGTTTAGAAAATCTGAAAAACAATAAAAGAAATAATAATAACTTCTTTTAAAATAAAAGAAAGAGAGTTTTCCTCTATGTCTTGGGTATTGAACATTTTTGTCTTTATTAAGTCATGATTTCATATGGTCCATTATTGTTTGGCTGGCCATTTCTCTGTTGTTTGTTGTTGTTTTTTTTAGAAAAAGACCCTCTTTGGATCACTTTCACTTAAGAAACAATATAACAAATTTAAAATTTTGTGTTTGACAATATATGTAATGTAAACCTAGAATAATGTCATGTACCATCAAAATGATACAAAAAGGAAATGTCAGAACTAGTGTTATCATTAGTGGACATCTATACAAGTTATCTATGTAGCAGCAATTAGTGTTTAAAAAACGGGAGCGAAATGAGATGATATTATAAGATGTGTATACTCCATGTATTTACGAAGCAGATATCTTATGTGATTTTTAATTTTATCGTTTTATTATCAAGAAAATAAATAAAAGAAATCATTTCAATTGCTTCAGAATAAATTTAAATAAATCATCAATAATATAGAAAAATATGATAATTATTATTTTAAAAGATACTAACACAAGAAATGATAATACGATAATCTTTAAAATGAAATCATCATCCACTTCATATCTACTAAGTCCTTCTCACTCTCAACTAATATTTGACCGATTATTGTTTATATATTTCAAAGAAAGGAGAAAGATAAAAATGTAAGAGCAATGACGCATAAAATATAAATAAAATTGTCTCAAACACAAGATTATGAAATCTCTATCTTATTAATTCGGCATAATCATCTAAAAAAACTATTTATGACAATGTTATTTTCTATAAGAGTTGCTTTGTTATTTATATATTTTAGGAAAAATCATTACAACACAAAACATGATATTTCCAAGATAAAGTGTCACGCCCGCCTGGGGGTGGGTATGATCTGCACTGGCGCCTGGGATTTTGGACTCTGACTACTGAAAACCCATGCACCGAGTATCCGGTGCCCGACTAGTTCTATCTCAGTTCCTGAAACAAAGGGTTGGTGGTAGCGCGAAATTACAGCTTCTTTTCCTACTATTCGGGGCCCTATAGCCACCGTACTCCGTAATAACAAATTTCGACCAGAACATCCGAACCTTAACAAAACAACCGAAAGCTACGTGACCGGCAAGGTCACCACTACTATCAAACTACGGCCTCACACCATTACCGATAAGGCGGAGGCGTACCAAACGCGCGACGCCGCTGCTCTTAGTAGCTACTATATAACACATGAATAAATATACAAGTAAAGCAAGAGCCAATACCAACCCCCATGTTTCTGGATGACACCAAGCAAGCAAACACCTATATACCCCTACCCTGGGTCAAAACTCGCCAAAAATAAGTCACTCCACTCATCCGTCACCCTCAGGAGTCTCTACCGCCCCGGGTTCCTGGCGGCCTGGCCGATATAAATAACCGTGAAACCGGGTCCTGAGGACTACGAGACGGCAGAATGCATGTGGTCCGGCTTCCCTGGCTATTCAACTGTGGAGTTGGCGCCCGTGGCCAGACAAGAATGTATAGTCCGGTTCCCCGGGAACTCTCCTCGTGGCTATTCCGAAACCTACGACTCCTCGGGGCCAACTGTGATGTACGTATTTAGCAATGTATAGGTCCGGTTCTCTCAGGCTATCTCAACGGAGTTTAATTGTGTGCTTGATTGGGATCAAGTATGTGGAAAGCTTCATCCCATCTTCGTCCGGGGCCGGGACCCGCATGCCACCCTTGGAGTGACGTAAACCCACCCGCTTAGGCGGGCGACACGACACAACCTGTGGGCGGCGAGGACGCCTGAAGGCGGGCCTTTCACGCCACAATCAAGTTTCAACAAACAAATAACACATATAAACAGTGTTCTGTATAATGAAAAGACTATTTGAAATCCGATTTCTTATTCCGATCTCTTTCTATACTAAGCCGATTCTTTACCAAGTTATACCGATTCTCAAATCTCTTTAACCGTTGGCTAATCTCTAGCCAATATCTCATTTGTCCGAATGGCTACCGTAGCCACAAAACTCGCTCGTCTATCCGATTCACTTTTTTACTAGCTTTTATTCTCAAAATCGCTTTTATCTATAACATGCTTGCTAATCATACAATAGGCTATACCGAACTGAATGCTAACTCGCCTGGGCGCATGCTTTACTAACGTTTCGGGATCAGAATACGATACTAACGCAAAACCGTAATCTACTAGACTTACTCAATTCCTCAACATTCAACTCCGGTAGAACTCACTCACGGGAGTTTACTACGATTCACAAGCTAAGAATTACTAACTTGCCGAAGAACAACTTCACATACCTTAACCTCGGGAAGTTATCCGACACGACGAGGCTTGGCCGCATCTAGCCTATTTCTCCCAACCGCATTCATATACACATTAATTAGAGCTAAATACAACTCTATTCAAGGATCTACGTCAATTTCGACATAGTTATAGCCTAAACTTAGGCCATTTAAAGACGGTCGAAAACTTGCTATTTTTCGTAAGTCCAAGGGCAAGATTCACTCTCACAGCTTGTATTAATATAGATAACAGTTCGAAAGCAATTCTACTTACCTTAGTCCTAAGAGTTCACGATTGGTCACTTTATTTCATGAAACAAAATCCGTAGGAATGCTCCCCGTCGCTAAATACCTCTGGCATTCGAGGTTAATTGGCATTGACTTCGTTTTGGCCGCGTAATCAAATGGGATGGCCATACTCCCTTTGCCTTCTTCTCGCGTTTTTCCAAAATTTCTAAGGATAAAATGATTTTTAAACCGGCTGGGCTTTATATACTTGGGCCCGGTCAAGGCCAACGTGTCACTTGAGCACCAGGCACCACCTCCGTGACACGTTGCCATTATGGAGGAGCTTAAAAATACTGGACCCATAAGCCGTATTTCGAATGCGATTGTCAGACTCCTGAATGAATATAAACTAGCATTTTTGTTCAGCACGCCTGATTTGAAGCGCTAGTCCAATTTTTCCCTGCCTTTTTCTAGCATGTATGGCATTCAAATATGCTTAATCAACACTTAACGCCATCTATGTGTCGGGAATCTATGGGGCGTAACATTCTCCTCCTTAAGAACATTCGTCCGAATGAAAATCGCTATTTAGAGGACTTCTCAACTTACTCAACTCATAGTGTCACTTCAACACTGACGGTATTCGATAAGGCTCCGACAAACCTTGGGCCGAGCTTACCTTTCTTGCCGAATCTCATCACCCCTTCATCTGAGACACTTTCGAAATACCCAAACTATTCACATCGAATCTCTGTGCCCGCGCCGCCATTTGCATATGACTTTGCGGCCTGAGTGGCCAAGAGCGTTCCGATAAGCTTTACCTTTTCTTCTCGCATCGCCAAAAATGACTGGCCCAATCAACGCCGGTTCTCCTACTTCAAACTGGCCCAACCTACGATTCGCATTTTCGCCCGTATAATGCCTCGAAAGGCGCCATCCGAATAGCCGAGTGATAGTCTATTATAAGCAAACTCGATTAGAGGCAATGTTCATCCCAATGGACGCCACCCAGCAATAATACTCTGCCGCAACATATCTAAATGTCTGTCTGGGGCACTGTCCATCTCGTTCGAGGGGGTGGACAAGCAGACTAAATTAATTCCACACCCATTCTCCAAATGAATCGTCAAACTAGCCGTAAACTTCCGTGTCTCTCGTCCGAAATAATGGATACCGGCACTGCGCAACTGGACACTCTTGACATACAACTGCATAACTTTCTTGCCGGTAAGGGTTTTCACCGGGCAGGAAATGAGCCGATTTTGGTCAACTGTCAACTATCACCCATAGAACCATGCCTATGTTGACATGGGCAATCTGCCACAAAAACCCACACTCACGTTCCCACTTCCAGAGGCACAACTATATCCCGAATAAACCAATTTTGCTTCTGACACTGCTTGCCCGGCTTGGGAAGTAGGACATCACAAATTCAGCACCTCTCTTTTCATACCTCGGCCACCAGAGCTTTTTGATATCATGGTACATTTTTGTCGTGCTGTAGAGAATAGCGGGTAATGTACTGCTTCATGACCACAAGGAGGCCTCAAACATTCGGAACACATAAACCAGCTTTACAACGCAAAGACTCCATCCTTCGTTACCCGGAAACCGGGTGTGCTTTCCCTCAATGAATATAATCTTTGAGCCGACTAGGTCGATCGCAGATATTGTCGTTTTACCTTAACAACTAAGGACTTACACAGAGTGCGTTCTAACTACCGCCCGTTGTCCTTCACTTCGTTATACCTAACGCCAGTCTGGACAATTGATGTATCTCCCTGACTAACTCGTTGCTCAAGTGTTGCAACTACTTCAAACTCCTAATAGATTGTAACTAAGGGCGTTGCTACTTCATTTTCTTCTTGATCGATACAACATATTTGCACTTTGTAGAGCTCAGATATAATCGACTGGCCATACTAGCTTGTCTTCACAAGAGACCGACAGTAAATAATAATAGATTTGCGCTTGAATAACTAAATAGCCTAAGTTGAATGACCCGAATGTGGCATTAGTCTAACAACGCCCCTAAACGCGTTCTACCGAGCATCTCAGAGTTTATACATAATCGGGAGTCATGGGCATCTAATCGCCGCTTATTTTCTCAACAACTTTAAAGTCGGGCGACCAAGGCGTACTTCTGCGATCACTCGGATCTTCACGGGAGTCTATCGATCTCTTGGTCTTAGTAAACTACCAAGCGCAGAGCTCACCAATTTCTTACGCCTTGCGCGTATCCACTTCGACTTATACCGCCGTTTCTGGCCTTATGAACTATTCAAAGACCGCCTTCGTTAGGCTCAGACCGAATATCTTATGAGAACCGCCGAGGCACTAGTCTATCACCGACTACCGATGTGTGGACCCCTCTCTTGGGGTACCCAAGAGCTTATCTAACTAGAATGGCCGGGCCGACTCATGAGGTGTTTCACGTAATAACCGAAGTAAAGCCGATTTCAAGGTGCCTACTTCTCCCCAATGGAAAACGGCACACCACCTAACATACCGAACAATTCGCATTGGGTTAATCTCTCGGCATGTCATTCGGGTCTCTAGTTCTGCCTTGGGCACGCTTAGTGTTACCGATCTTTAAGGATGCTTCCTCAAGCAATACAGCGCCACGATTGGCACCGTCTAACCGCGCCTTATCATCTAACCACCATTCAGTGAAGTTACTAACTCTTTGTAGTTTCTAAAACCTAGATCTGCAACAACATATAAGTCTGTTAACTTAATAACCGAGAACTGAGACAAGTTTCTATGGATTCATACATAAATCACAATTTTCAATTGCCCTTTCTTTTCTTTTTCTTTGGTTTTCTTGGCAGTGGTCCGCAAGGCAATCTGTAAATGCTTCCTAGCACTAATCAAGATCAGATAATTGAACTTATTGGCAAAATTTCTGCCACGCATATCTATTATCCGTATCTATATAAATATCAATAGCTACGACAATACATACGAATTCAAGAGTGATACGAATCTCCGACACGTTTTGCCGAAGCCCCACCGTACATGATATACCGTTTCTACGGTCCGGGCAATATCTCCCGCCTTATCATTTTTAGACTTTTTCATCCCATTCGAAGTAACAAACATATAAATTTTATAGTTATTGTTCGCCGTTTGAAATTCCGCCACTTGCAATGTGTGGTCAACATTCGAATCTGCGGGCCTTACTGGCGTTATTTTGAGAGCCCATGACTGTTCTGGCTGGTCTTATCTCAGCCACACTAGATTAGGATTCGTTGTATCGGTACTCCTAACTTCTCCGTAGGCGGACATAAACAAGAAGATTCTCGAACCACAATCTATCAGTTTTCTAACCTGCAAACTGTGCTTTCTACCCTACCACGTATACTCTATCAACTGGGTAATTTCTAATTTCCCCACAAAATCGGGTACTCCTTCTTTCCTTTATCTTACTTAAGCCGAACTCGAGGTTTACACTGCCTTTTCATTATTAATCGTGCTACACGTCAAGTCTCGTCATACTTCTTCCTCGACTTTACAATGCATTCTTATTCGATTCACACGAATTCTTCTATCTTTCGATATTACAACCGAATCATATCTATAATCTTGCCGGTATATCTTGTTGTCTAGCGTATATGGCTGACTTGGCCTTTTTCCGACTCAAATTTGACTATTACCGAGCGTTCATCACCGACAGTCTTATACACTGCTGCGAGCTGCCAGCCTTACTTTCTCTATACGCTCACTAACACTTACCGGAATTAATCAATCTATTCACTTGTTTGTTTCTGCGCCACCAATTCTTACGGCCCTTTATCAGATCAATCAAGGTCAAGAGGTATAATAAACTCTTTTCTTATCGTAACATATAGAAACATATAACCGTACCACATCTCGAAAAGACGGATTCTGGGAATCCCGCATTTTCCTCTCTTTTCTCTATCAGTTCTAGCCTGATATTATCTTCGACATCTTGATCGATCTATATATCTAATAAATAAGCAACTCGTAGTACGTTATACTTCGACTTCCTATTCGACGTTATCAACGTATACCGGAAATGCTTACTCAATAAAGCGCATTATGCCGGAGGCCTCTCGGTACCTCCTTCAAGCATCAGAATTATCTCGCAGATCCGGATGGTATCCTCTTCGTTGCTATATCTCGATCTCTCTCGCTTCGTAATAGAGACACTGATCGCTCTCAGATTCAGAACTGTAAAGAATATGGTAAGTTTTGTGTGGACTCGACCCTATAACCGTACGCCATAAAGACGACCGACGAGAAAGAAGAGTAACTATCCTATCATGCCTTCGCACTTCCTCGCCTACGCATGGTGCACAACACATTCATAGACAAGACTCTACTTAGCACGGCTTGCGTAATTCTCGACACGTACTCCGCTTCCGATACCAAGTTTGTCACGCCCGCCTGCATGATCGGGCACCTCGAGGCCCTAGACGACTCCGGACTACTAATCGCGGGCCGAGGCACATTCGGTGCCCGGCTAGTTCTATCTCGTGTTCCCGGAAACAAAGGGCTACATAGCACGTAAACACAACTTCCGACCATCCGCCTATAAACCTACCTCGCACCGTAATACCGACTGTAACATCCGAACCTTAATGTGTAAACAACTCAAAAAGACTACGTGACCTAAGAAGGTCACACATTATCAAACCATGGCCTCACACGACCAATCATAAAAATGTAGATACTAAACAAATTTACACCGTACCTGGGCCACACGACCTGGGCCAACCCAATTAAGGTGGAGATAAATAAGCAATCAGTTTTTTATGAGTAATATAAATGATCTGGGACAGGTCCCGACTCTACCCATACTCGTACATCAAAAGAAAAAGAGCTACACTCGGGAATCTGCATTCCCATGACAAAGAGCCGACAACCCAACAACTCGACCTAATCACGGTGATCGCTCCTCGTTCTGTGCAGCATTCGGGCAGTAAGTAATGCAGCGCCTCACGGCGTCGCACCGTTGGTACCGAGTATGCAAAGCAACCGAAATAACATAACCGAAAAAGAATTGAAATAAGTCGCATAACTAGCAAATCTCGTATGTAAGGTGAAATAACCAATTCGAATAACCGGTATGAACCGGATCATGCTTTTCGTACCGATGCTGGAGGCGTACTGTGAACGCGACGGCTGGGTGCCTAAGAGCTGCAGTGCATAACACATGAATAAATATACAAGTAGCAAGAGCCAATACCAACCCCCATACCGGATGGCACCAAGCAAGCAAACAATCTACAGACCCCTACCCGGTCAAAACCTCACAAAATAAGTCACTCCTTAATTTCATTCAAGCCACCCGTGAGCTCCTACCGCCCCCCCGGGTCTCCCGCCTGCTCCCTGCCATAATAACCGTGCCGGTCCCAGGACCCTACGTAGACAAGAGAATGTATAGGGTTCGTTTCCTGTGGCTATTCGAAACCGGGAGCTACGCTCGTACGTACGTACCGTATGTGGTCTGCCTCGGAACTCTTCCTCGTGATATTCCGAAACCGTAGCCGCACTCCGAAATACTTTATGCACAGCACAGCAATGTATAGGTCTGGGTTCCCTCTCGTGGCTATCTCAAACTCCGGAGCCGCATCTCGTGTGCCGACGACCGTTGCTGTGGAAGCTTGTCCGTCCAAGCTGGGATGGCATGCCACTCTTTGAGCGACGTACCTACTCGTCGCTGGCGACACGATTGTCAACCTGTAAGTGCCAGGACGCTCAATAAGGGGCCCTCACGCCACATCAAGTTTCAACAAACAAATAACACATATAAATAGCAAGCATGTATAACTGAAAAGGCTATCTGAAATCCGATTTCTTATTCGATCTCTTTCTATACTAAGTCATTTACCGGTTATACCGATTCTCAAATCTTTCTTTAACTGGGCCAATCTGTAGCCAATAACTCTTCTGTTCGAATACGCATAATCCAGCCACAAACCGCCCGTCTAACTGATTTCACTTTACTAGCTTTTATTCTCGAAAATCGTTTCTTTTTATTCTATAACATGCTTGCTAATCACAATAGGCTATGCATCAACTGAATGCTAACTCGCCTTGCGCATGTTTTACTAACGTCGGACTGAATACGATACTACAACGCAAACCGAATCTACTAGGACTTAGTTTCAATTTCAATATTCAACTCGAGAACTCACTACGAGTTTACTATGATTCACAAGCTAAGACTTAATAACTTGCCGAACAACTTCCTCACATACCTTAACCTCGGGAAGTTATCCGACACGATGAGGCTTGGTCAGTTCCAATATTTCTTCCAACCGCATTCATATACACATTAATTAGAGCTAAATACAACTCTATTCAAGGACGACGTCAATTTCGATATAGTTATAGCCTAAAACTCAGGCCATCAGAAAGACTACGTAAAACCTGCTATTTTTCTAAGTCCGTATGGTATATTCACTGCTGTAACAAGAGTTACGTACACTAGTTTGGAGCACCCTACTTACCTTAGTCCCAGAGTTCGACGATTTGTCTACTGCATTTCACTAAACAAACCGTAGGAATGCTCCCGCCTTTAAATACCCTGCACTCCGAGGTTAATTTGAGATTGACCTCATGGCGGCGTAATCAAACAATTATTTATATCTCCCTCTTCGTCTCTCTCTTTCCCCAAGGTTCGGAAATTTCTAAGGATAAAATGATTTTAAACCTAAGTTGGACTTTATATACTGGGGCCCGTCAAGGCCAACGTGTCACTGAGCCAACGCGGAGGCTCCACCTCCGTGACATCGTTGCCACGCGGAGGAGCTTAAAAAATAATTGGGACCTATAAGTCGTATTTTCGAATGCGATTTATGTGTATTCCCCGAATGCGATTTATAAATCACATTTTTGTTCACGCGCCGACTTGGCGCTTGTCCAATTTTTCCCCGGGCCTTTTTCTAGCATGTATGGCATTCAAATACGCTTAACCAACACGCGAATCGGCCATCTATGTGTCGGGAATCTATGGGGTGTAACATAAAGTATACATAAATATCATTACACCAATAGTAAAGAACAATATTTATAGAAAAAAATACTTTAAAAATAATAAATAATCAGATTTAACGCTCGGGGCCTACGTTTTTACACTCACAACTTAGGCCCCAGATTCTAGGACATACTATGGATTTGCGTCTTTCATTTGTGTCCCGAAGCCTTTTTGGTATACCCGTCCCGAGACTCGCCCCGAAAACACTTTTAAAAATATTGGCAACAACAACTAACGAATTCAATATAATTTCACAAGTGGGGTCTAGATAGAATAATGTAAGTAGTCTTACTCCTATTTTGTGCAAACAGAGAGACTGCTTTTAAAAGACCCTTGACTCAAGTTATCTATGATTAATGTTTTTATTCTATTTTAATACAAGTGTTTTAGTTTAATTAGATACGTGTTAAGTTTAAGAATACACATAAGACTTTTTAAAGTACTGTGTGTGACAACTAAATTATCATGATAATTTGAAGAGTAAGTTTTTATGAGGTACTGCGAGCGTAAATTAGAGATCGTGACAAATTTGAAGGAGTAAATGAAGTAAGTTTACATGACGTACTACGAGTAAAAATTTAAAATTATGATAATTGGGTAGAATAACGAAATAAGTTTATTATATAAGGTATCATGAGTGAAAATTAAAAATCATGACGATCGACGTAAAAATTAAAAATCATGATCATCCAATAAGTTAAATGAAATAAGTTTATATTAGGAAGCAAGAGCCGAATGCCGGAGTCAGGTCTCGAGTTTTGGGGTCGGTTTCATGATCGAGAGTCAGGTCTCGAGTCGGGGTCGAGAATCAGGTCTTTGGCTGGGGTTTGGAGTTGGATCTTAGGTCGGGACCCATTTTTGGGGTGGTAGATTGAATAGAGTTTTTGAAAAAATGTTTTTTTTACTTTAAGCAGGGAAGTCGTTTTTCTTAAATTAGAGAAAAATTAGTCCATTCGAAAAATATTTCTTAAACATTTAAGTCAATCAAACATGAAAAATTGAAAAATTCCTTCGAACCAAATACACCCTCAATAAGTTTACTTTTTAGAGATTGCTACACCCTTACATACTTTAAGGGGACTGAAGTTGATGGAGTTGGATCTTAGGTCGGGACCCATTTTTGGGGTGGTAGATTGAATAGAGTTTTTGAAAAATGTTTTTTTACTTTACAGTAGTCGCTTTTCTTAAATTAGAGAAAAATTAGTCCATTCGAAAAATATTTCTTAAACATTTAAGTCAATCAAACATGAAAAATTGAAAAATTCCTTCGAACCAAATACACCCTCAATAAGTTTACTTTTTAGAGATTGCTACACCCTTACATACTTTAAGGGACCGAAGTTGATTATCCATATTTTATGTTGAATAATATGAATTGATTCATATTTGACCTACTTCTAAAATAATTAGATATCCAACCATCTAAAATAGATTGAATCGGACATATAACTATAAATTTTAACCATTTTGCCACTCTTAATCAAGCATCTTTTTCTTATTTGGTCGATGTAAAATTTAGTTGATACTTTGAAACATATCAAGTCATCATACAATGAGTATAGTGAACAATTCTTTTGTGGGCAAAACCATTTTCGTTAACGGGCAGATTCAAAATTTGAAGATTATGAATTTTTGAAATGACCTCAAGTTAATACTACAAGAGTAATTGAGCCCCACAATCAAATATTTACAAAATATTGTCTTGAACAAAAGCTACTGAGCTCACGTGAAGCCCTAACTTACATTGTAGATCCGCCCCGGGATATAGTGAAAATATTAGGCACTGTTAATGTTGGTTAAGAACTCACATAATTGCAGTTGATTCACATGACTGAGAATTAAGGCAAGACAATCTCATGCTCACAAACCAAACACACTCTGAAAAATCTCCTTTACTATCAAAGTTCTGATGGCTTTGTGGTGCAATATCAGTACAACAACAACTACGCCTCAATCCCAAGCAAGTTGAATTGGGCTATATGAATGATCGATCACTGTCCATGTCACTCCATTTAAATTCTGGTGCAACATCAATGGAAAAAGTATATATTTCTTATATCTATATCTCATGAATGGCTTCCAAAATGCACATGTGACTTCCAGTGGAGACTAAAATCCAGCAGTCAGCATAGATCAAGACCATCAATCATCTTCTGATGGTAGAGTAGGACTCTTGGAGCAGACGTCGTTTGCATGAAGTTCCAACATTTTCTTCTCGGGATTACACAGACCTAGATGATAAAATGGATAAGAAGCCGGTACAGAGAGTTGGCAAGAACAAGTGGAAATATTGTCAATGTCTGAAATCTTATCAAACAGCTTTCGATGACATCTAGCTGGTTCAATGGCGAATTAATCGCACTAGGTACCAGTGCTCATGGAACTATGCTACCTTGTTGATTAACCATACACTAAACGAATTTGGAGCATCTCACAGAAACATCATCAGGTGTTTCATTAGAGTTTTGGGATGAGACAACATGCAAGCAGAATAAAGAGATCAATGATCAGAAAATCAAACAATTTTTCATCTGCAGTGCTGAATGTTCAAATTTCATCATCCAGGATGCCCCAAAAGCAAAAAATTATTTTTTGTTTGTCAACAAAAATTTAAATACCACGAGAGCATCTACAAATGGTGCTCTTAGTGAAAGACTAAGGTACAGACCTGAACACTTTGGAATATCCCACACAGCAATAGATGCTTCTGTACACTCTGGTTTACATAGTTGCTTATTATCCTCATGATTGACATTCATTGCAAGCATCCAGGCTCCAATGGTAACATCCTCATTGCTAAACATTCGGAAACTGAGAATTCACAGGAGAAGGAGAGAACTAATGAGCTATCACTCCTTCGACTAGAAAAAACCAGACACAAAAGGCTCAATAAAATAAAGAAATGGATCCCAGAAACACTGTGATGTGAAACGGATTTTGAAGACGGTAATGTGAAAGGATATATCCAGCTTTTTACCATAAAGATCTTGTGTTTAATGCAGAATTTTAATCTTCCACATGCCAATAGACATTCTCAACTTGAAGAATTATAAGAGCAATTTCTTGTTGCTGAAATGTACTGGAAAAATGTCTATCTTTGATAATTCTAGTTTTACAGAAAAATCATCTCATCATGTCAAAGAAGTATGCCACAGATGCTCTTTTTCCCTATATTTTAACAATGATTACTTCCAATTAGTAACCTTCGCTTAGATGAAACAAGCTACTCCATTAGTCACATCATTTAAAATATTGTATACTCAGACTGTTGAGTTATGGTCAGATAGCGCCACAGCGGCAACTTGAAGTTTCATGCTACCTGCACGACGAGCTTACTTCAATACCGGCTTACTCAACAAGGACAAAAAATAGTAACCATTACTCAAGTTGGATAAACAGAAGCAGCATTACATGAATAATTAGCAGATGTTCTTGAATTAAGTCTTACATCATACACAACAGACGCTTCCTCCTAAATGCTATAGACGGTACGCACTGTGTTGCGTGACAAAATCACTTCAGAACAGATGAGAGACAGAAATATTTGAATAAAGAACACTTGCCTGTTGTTCCTCAGGGCAACCAAACTTGCAACAACATCAGCAGAAAGAGCATAAATTGGACCATAAGCATGCAGAAAATACTCCTTCCCCAGAATAGATGAAAGTGGCTCATACCTGTAGTAGTTGTACAGATTCAAAGAGACAATACTGAAGATAAGAACACAATAATTCTGATGATTGACAGCACATTGTTTTCTCCACATTTAGTCATTGGTATGTATTTATCTACATTTTTTCCTCAACATTGTCACAAGCTTCACAGCATCTATCAACAAGCATAAGCTGCTAATGATCATTCTTTTGGTTGGTTGCTAGTGACCATTACGTCCTCAATATAAATAAATGAATAAGAGGGGAGAATACCTAAAACAAGAATCAGAACTTCAGAAGTACAAGTTTAGGAATGAGCGGGCATCTTGTTTTAGGGACATTACTTAGTTATTATTACTTGTGCATTTTGTATGTCGAATTGGAGGGGGGAATCACTTCTAACAAGGTCTAAATTGTCACTCTGGAATATCGCCCTCAAATTGAATTTAGAAAGTTCAACTTCCCATTTTCACCATTCTAAAAACGGGGAAAAAGTGGAAAAGGGAAGTGAGAAGAAGATGGCACATTCTGAACAAAGAAAATTCCCAAACATGATAAAAATAGAAAATCCAACATAGAAAAGGGAAGATACGCTTCTTTCCTATTTCTCTTACTCTATTTTGTTACCTCAATTGTTTCTAATTTGCCCTGAGAAAGAGAAATATCATTGTTCTGTACTCAAAACTTAGGAAGGAAAACTTTTGTGTCTATGTTAATGCTTTCATCTCTCAGTCCAAAAGAAAGATAAGTTTCTTTCCTATTTACTTTCATTTGTTTTACAAGAGATAGGCCTTTACACTTCTTCCATATCATCAGTTCATGCAAACGTTAGTTGCTGGATTTATCCCCAATGATCTCCTATTCTTCTAGAATTTTGAAATTATGTAAATCCACAGGGATCCCTATGAAGAGCAGGTGTTGAGGGTTCATTGTCTTCTATATGTACTTTTCTCCTGTTTTAACTGGATGATTTTTGGAGAAGGTGACAGAAGCATCTCAGTCTGAAGGTGACAGGAAATAGATGTCCCCTTGTACCCAAAACAAGCACCTCAGCAGAAAAAGACATCACACATCTGTCCCAGTATGATATTCTCATTGTCACTACAAGATGTAGAGGCAAGACACATCACTATAAAAATATAATGTATTACCATGTTATTATCTGTTAGTTAATTTCCACCATAAAATCTGTATGTCTTGCTTTCTTTTTGTTTTGTTTTTCTGTTTTGGTTCTCCTGTGATTTAGCACATTTTGCTCTTTTTTTATTTCTTTTTTTTTAATGACCGAGAAATCTGTCTGGCCCAAACCTGTTGGACCAACCGCAACCTTCGAAACTCGGGATAATGGGTCTGCCCCTCTACTCTTCTCCACTTGAATAATAGGCTTAGTTTAGAACCTGTGACCTCCGTCACAAGTCCCTCAACCTTTGCCATATGAACTAAGCCTGGGCATTTAGCACATTTTGATATTTCACTCTTTTATCTCTAGAAATACAGAGACTAAGTTGCAATCTTAATGACTTCCAGTATGAATCAGTTCTATTAAAAAAATATCATACTTGAACTCCCATTTTAATAGTCCTGCCAAGTAAATTTAGGATATTCAACTTGGAATGCTCTTCATGCGTTAGTAAATAAACTTGACAAAATTATTTTGCCACTTATATTAGTATATAGGAAGCTCATATCAGACTAACCATTTGAGCTTGGGGTCGGTGAAAACTGGACCCTTTTTCATGCATCCAAGGTATGTCTGTGAGTGAGACCGCTCTTTGGCCAAGAGCAATGAAAGGCGATCTGTTCATGGAATGTCAAAGAAACATGAGGTCATCAAAGATTACAGTAGCATAGTAATCATAACACACAGACCTCAATTAAAGAACAGTAAGAATAACAAAGCATCACAATTCTAGCTACCTGGCCGTAAATATATGTCATCATCAGCTTTAACATAGAACTCAGAATCATAAAGTGCATAGGCAGCCTTGAAAAAAGCTAAGCTGTAAAAGCATCTTGGTGTAAGTGTAGACCACAAACAAAAGAAACTAATGAATAATAAATGTCAGAACTAACGTTTTGTATGGGAGCTTACTGTACTCTTCTTCAATGTCTAATAGTACAAAATCATCATATTCTGCTACCTCTTTCTTAAGCGCTGACATCTTAGATTTATCACTTGTTCTACCAATAACAAATCTAAAAGCCAAGCCAGTGGCTTCTTCTAACCTGCAACATTCATTCAGCTGGTTCAGCAAAATATGGTCAAGCAAAATTCACAAATCCGGGGTAGTATAATTACATATAAAGGTAATTTACCGGCCAACTTCATATACACATATATAGACATGGTTATTGCAAAAAACAAGTAAATTTTTCAAAAAATCAAGAGGAAGAGCTGAATAGAGGAATGTATTATCTAAACTCTTTGAGAAATTATATCTGGACTTCAGTCAATCATGCTACAAGTGTCTGCAGATGTTTTTAGTTTAAAAAAAAAAAAACTTTCTACTTAAGAAGTTCCTGATGGATTAATTAACCCAACTTCTTCCAGTCAGTAAGTTCTTCTGTTCTCTTATGTCCTTAAACTTAATGACTCTGCAGTAAGCATTAAGTCACATTCCATTCCATTTTCTCGTGCATTATATGAGCTAATAATCTACAACATAATGGCCAATTTCCAGTAAGTTCTTGCTGGTCAAGTTTTAGGACACAGTCAGATCAGATAGCCAACATGTGACAAGTGATTCGGAGAACATGAAATTATTATTTTTTTGAATCAAGTTTATGGAAACCACATCCATATTGGATGTCTTTTCACGATACCACATTAGTGGTGAGAACATGAATTTATTTGAAATAGATCTTCATTATGGTTAGGAAGACAACAAACAATGCATTAAGTACTCCCACCACATCTTACAGGTATTCCAAAAACAATTTAAGACTAACTTTTCATCTTTATAACAACAATATCAACCCACATACTGTAAATATTCCTACTGCAACTTCGTCCCTAAAGCTACATAAACTCAAAGAACCTGCCTTTATGTTTTCGAAAAGAAAATGAAGCTAGTTTTCACTTTCAAAACTGAAGTTGATAGAGAGTTAAAATCTATCAATCAGTCAATCAACTACACCTCAATCCAAACTAGTTGGGGTTGGCATATATGAATAAATTCTGCTCTATTAGGGTCCAAGAGCAATTTAAGATCTGAAACTAAGATATTCCCATCTGTCCAACCCCGTAAAATTAGTGCAGGTGCGCAGACTCATCCAGATACAACCATTATCAAGAAAAACGATCAGAAGAAATCTCATATAATATCCTCTATAGAGAAGAAAAGTATGAATTAAAGAATATTTACATTTAGACAGAAAAAGAAGGCTATACTTTTGAAGCCCATTGTGATCAGAGGGAAACCAAGTCCGACGCAACGACTGCCGGCGAGCAACCGATCCAAACCCGGTCTGAATTCCAACGAAACCCATAACTTTATGCCTCTTATAATCACCATCAGTGAGGTCTCCTCCTCCTTTCCCTCTACTCACAGTTCTATCCCAAGCAACAGAAACAGATCTGGGTTCAGCATACTTACAGCTGTATCCTAAACCCCGCCTCGAAATCGCAATGAACCCGAAAATAAACCCAGCAAAACCCACAACAAAACATAGGATCAAGATTGTCGATCTGCGGGAGTGGTAGTAGTACGAATAGGATGGTCGGGCAGTGAAGATTTTTGGGTTTGAAGGCATTTCTAAGCAAATGGGTTGTTGAGAAAATGAAAACTCAGTATGTAATGTTAAAGAAAATGATCATCAATTCATCTGATTAGGGATTTAAAATACAGTAGTGAACATATTTGAACATCGCTGGGTGAATCATTG
Organism: Datura stramonium; assembly: GCA_018107945.1. Lineage (NCBI taxonomy): Eukaryota > Viridiplantae > Streptophyta > Magnoliopsida > Solanales > Solanaceae > Datura > Datura stramonium. The sequence goes on along the minus strand of JACEIK010000075.1, from coordinate 552,158 downwards.
AGGTCGTTGACAGCAGAGAATCGGATTACACAGACTGATAGCTGCAGATTCTACTCAGATTTACAAAATTTGAAGTGAAAGTTAATGCGAACACAGCTTCAAACTTTCACATATTTTTGTTCCAACTTCAACTCAATACTCATCAAACGCCAAATGAATTTGTAGAAACAGCAAATTATGTAGTTTGATCTGCCGGTGGTTGGGATTAATTTGCTAACTCAATTTCCTTTTAAAGAATACTCTCAATATCTTAAATTTCTAAAAATAATACCAACAACAGTAAACCTCTCATGCTCCTTAGTCGTTATCGGGACATCTGCACATCGCTTTTTCATGCCTTCAAATCATTTCAATTTCACTTTTCCCATATTATTGTTCAAGAGGATCACTTTCACTTTGTCCGAAATATCTTCACTCATAATCTTATCTCTTCTAGTATATACACATAATCATCTCAACATTCTCATCTCTGTTATAGTTATTTTCTAAATATGAGAGTTCTTGACGAGTCAATACTTCATCCTATATAACATAGTTGGTCTAACCATCGTTATAAAACTTAAAGTAAAGGTTCAAAAAACACCCAAACTATACCGCTTTTGCGAATTTAGTACCTGAACTATTCGAAGTTTGAGTTTGGTATCTGAACTATTACTTCAAGTTTACAGAAAATTTCTTCCGTGTAATGCACTCGCTAGTTTAATTTTTAAAAAATTATGCGTGACACTCCACGTATATAATTATTTCCACCGTCGTCAAACTTAAACAAATTATATATTACGTGTATAAGCAACTTATTTTTTTTCTCCTTAATTTCTATTCTTCTTTACATGAACAAACCCTAATTGAAATCATAAATCTAACAGAGAAATCAGTACAAACACTAACAGATTTCAAGAGTTAGTGAATTTTGTAATAGGCAAACTCTTCTTCTTCTTCTTGTCTCCGACAGTAGCTGCGCCAGCATCCTTGGAAATCTTCTTGTCGGCCTTTGATTTCTCAGCGGCGGGACAGTTGCTGGCTTCTTCTTGTGGTCTCGATTTAACTTCGCGAAGATGGAATTATAGAGTTTTGTGAGTTCTACCGGTGTGGGAGTGGCAACAACGTAGGCGCCGAAGTGAGACTCGATGAGTCGGAGAATCGATGTGGGAATAGGAATTTTTGTCAATTTGTTTATTTAATTAAGATGTATTCACGATTTTATCAAAGAATAAAAATAGTCGGTGGATTTCTTGTCAATTAGAGCACGAATTTATCATTTTAGGGGGCTTCTTTTCAAAGATGATTTTTTTTAAAAAAAAATTATTACTAAACAATTATAGTCATTATAATGCCATGAAAGGCGTTTTTTAATGTCTAAAACATCACTCACGCATGCAGGAGTGTTTGAAATCACGATTTAGATCCGGTCAACGCTCAGGTGTGTTTTTATAACCTGAGGGTGATAGTTTGGGTACCTAACACAAACTAGACATAATTCAGATACTAAACTCGCAAAAGTGGTATAGTTCAGGTGTGTTTTTGGACCTTTACTCTAAAATTTATCCTTAAGTCTTGACGGCATATTTGAATCTCAACCGTCTCGTCCCGGTACGATGTATAACATTCTTGTCTATCTCCCCCGTTACCTTGGATTAGTGAACCATGTACTTGAAATCTTATGTCTAAAAATAGTTATTTCAAATTATTTATCGTTTTAGAAGCACAAGATAACTTTTTTTCCATTTACATTGTTCTTGAAGGGTAGAAGGGTAATAGATAGCAGCGTCATCTTGTTACAGCCTATACTAGTGGTTGTAGAACTGCTCCTGGTAGTTTCTTGTCCTTTAATTTACTATCGTGTTATTTTGTTTGTTTGCTACTTTTGTTATCATCTGTTTATTTTTTGTATTTCAGTTGTTTTTATCGGGATTGCTTTGAATGATCAATTAAGCAAGGGCCTATCGAAAACGGTCTCTCTACCTCTGAGGTAAAGATAAAGTCTGCGTACACTCTACCTTCGCTAAATCCCACTTTATAAATTTTATTGGGTATGTTGTGTACATTGTTCTTGAAGACAAATACCTTAATTATAAAGTGATGCCCATAAAAAGTAGTTTAAAAAACTCTTCTAATTAATATTCTTTAAAAAATGTGTAAAAGAGAAACACTATAAACAATTTAAGATGGAGGAAATATTATGTAAGGACTTTATAGTAAAGAGGCCTTCAACCAAGAATGGGTTAATCGGGCTAGCATGAACAATAATTTTAAGTGGATATTCGCACAAATATTTTTATTTTAGGATGATTTTTAATATTTATTTTTTAAATTTTTTATTTTTAATTTTTGCTATTCGATACTTTAAGTAATAAAAAATGATTGAAAATGCCCTTGACAGTGAAAGATTAATTAAAAAATCACAAGACAAAAAAAAACGCAAAATATAAGTTTTGGCAGGAGTCATGCCTATGATATAAGTTCAACGGTATAAACTTGTGTATTATGCGGACGTTTGGTAGCATGGACTTATGCCTTGAATATAAGTTTAGTAGTTATGAACTTGTACGTTGGAGTAAAAGTTAGTAGCATGAACTTGTTCCTTACATGACATAGCATGTGTCTAGTGATTCTTTTTTAATATCAAAAATAAAGATTAGCCTTGCGAATTAGATAAACTGAACTTATGCTTCACAAATATTCTCTAAAAAAAATTTCCTAACGAAATTAAGTCATAATTAAAATTATTTTGCATGATAAATTTTTATTAAATGAGCAACAAAAACAAAAAATTAAGAATTGATACTTTAAAAAATAAAAAATAAAAAGTTCTTTAAAATAAAAATAGTCCATATAAAAATTTGAATTAAAAACCATCACAAAATAGTGGTAAAAGTGCAAATGACCCCACCAAAATTAGAACCCGAAACTAAAATGAGCCACAGTAAATTAACAAATATCAAAGTAGGCCTCTTTTCTAATTTAGTCCATTATGTACTTTTTTTTAATGTAAAACTGGACATCGTCAAAGCATGTATATCGGACTAAATTAGTCTGATATGTATAACAGACTAAATTACTCCGTTATACATATCGGACTAATTTAGTCCGATATATATGCTTTGACGACGTTTAGTTTCACATTTAAAAAAAGTGCATAATTTAGTCCGTTAAATCTATTTATATATCAAATTAAAAAAAATAGCCTATTTTAATATTTGTTAACTTATTGTGGCTCAGTTTGATTCCGGATTCCCAAAATTATTGATTCCTCATGGGCGAGTCGGGCTAGCACATGAACGAGCACTTCAAGCCCGAACATGATTTCAGGCCCAAACATGGATTCGTTTAGCTCTCTCCGAGCCCATTTGGGCCCGTTTCCGATTCGCATTTCTTCGATCCCCATTCTCGACTACGCTCTCCACGCCCGAAATTCGCTTCTTTTTTTTGCTTCTCATGGCGTCCCCTAACCCTCACAGCTCGCCGCCCGTCGCCGTTGACCAGCGCCGCCTGCAATTTACTCCGGTCGATTTACCTCTCACTTCGCCGGTAAGTACCCCTGTTCATCGCTGTTGTTCGGAGGCGGAGCCAGAATTTCAAACTTTATGCGATTCTATATTTTAGAACGACAACTTCTAAGTGATAATACCTAGTTCTAAATCTAATATTTCTACTTAATGATTTTTTTTCCGCACAAATACACTATTTGTGCAATATCCAGCCTTCTAGCTTCGCCCCTTGCAAGTTGATTTTGTGAATAAGGAGGAAATGAATGAGCATGTTGTAGAGGAGAAGTTGTGTATATAAGGTATCAGCTAGTAATGCTCTCTGCCTGAGTCGATGTTGAAACAAAGAGTTGTTTTTATGCTTTGTGTATCGCTTGAGTTTGTTTGATTCAATCTGTGTCCTTGCCTTTTGCTGAAAGACATCGAATTAGGACACTGATGATTCATGAAAGCTTAGTTTAAAGTAGAATTCAGTTTGTTTTTGAGCTTCATTGATGGGTTTGGGATCATAATTTGAACATATTCGGGTTTTTTCTATAACCGTGGTGTCTGTGGCCAGCTGAACCTATTCGGGCTTTGATTTAAAAAAACCTATAGTTTTAATGGTCACTTTGTCGTGGCAGCGGAAATGATAAAGGGGAGTGAAAAACTTTTTTTTTTAAACAATCCAGTATCTGTAACAAACTGGCCTAATCTCTATTCGAGCCAGATAGACTAATATGAGTAAAGCGCACTCTACCAAGAAGTTCTTGATTCCCAAAATAATCTCTGAAATGGAATGAATGGAAACTTTATATGTCAAATGTTTTTCTTAGAAGCTACTGCAGTACACATTTGATACAGTATGTTTCTTTAGAATTTCCATCTTGCTGAGCCGTGGGACTAATATATACTGAAGCATTTATGAATCGTAGCATTATTTAGACGTCATCAATCATTCTATTAATTGGATTGCATTGCTGATGAAGACTAATGTAATAAATTTTAAAAGAATGCTCATCTCTGAGAAGTACAAAAGAAAGCAATGTGTTGCAACTAGTGAGTTGTCAAGCTTGATCCCTGCTTAGACAGAACTTCAAGCCTAACTCTTTGAACTGTTAAAATACCCGATTATAGTCTATTTAGTGCTTGACAAGGTACAGTATGCAATACATTTTCAAAAAGGCCATGGTTGGCCCTATGGTTTATGCTATCATAGTATCATGTATCCATTTTAAAATGTGTCTGGAGCTTTCATTTCTTGTATATGGCATTAAGTTATAGGATCTTCCTTGAGGCTCATTTTCATAGCAGTATAGCTAAAGATAATGAATTTTGTGGACCTGTTGTTGCTGATATTTTGTAGTAATGAATTTATACATGCTATCAACATGCAGTGGTGCTATTGAGACTTGACATATAAAGAGCTCAAAGTTTGGATATACACTTGTGGAACTAACTAACTTGTGTGATTTCATGTTGAATGTTTAACGTGCATCATCTGTGTTGGATTTCCTTCATTGATTCATACATGTAAAGTGGTTGCTTTTATTTAGATGGCAGATGCTACTCCTGAGGGTATTGTGGATATAACCAGTCTGACTGAAGCAAGCACAGGCGAGAAGCGAAAAAGAGAAGGAAGATTAAGATCAAGAGTTTGGCAACACTTTACAAAGGTAATAAAGGAGGATGGAACTTGTGATAAATGCGAGTGTAATCATTGTCATAAAATTTTCACGTCTTCGACTCGAAGTGGAACGACTCATTTACTTCGTCATATAAGTGAAGGAATATGTCCGGCATTTAAGCAAGTCAAAAAGGAAAACTCACCTATAATTTTCAGCTATATGGGTGGTAGCATAGACCGAAAAGTTGGTATTAACCCTTGGAAGTTTGATCAAGAACTAGGTCAAGCATCTTTTGAACAGTCAATTGATGCACAGGATGACTTGTTGCCTACGGGGTTAGATGATATTGAACGTCAAACTTGCACTACGTCAGAAGGTGATTATGGTGGCCAAACATCAATGCCTGTATACTCTAAACTTCCTCAGCAACCTGCTGTGAAGTCCCATCCTATTGCAGAACCATGGATGACTGAATTGAGGGCTTGTGTAGGTAAACTTGTTCAACTCACAAATGAACGAGTGTCAAAGCCTAACATGGCTAATAAGACTTGTGTGGCTGTTAGTTCTCCTGATCTCTCTATATCTTCTGCTGTGAAGTGCTTGAATGAGATGGAGGATATTCCACAATCAAGTGCAATGTATTTAGATGCTTTGGATATTGTTAGGGATCCAGAAGAAAGAGAATGTTTCATCTGCTTAAACCCAGAGCCGCGTAGGAGATGGCTGCAAAGGATGTTGCATCGTCGTTTTCCTTTACGCTATAGCAACGATCTCTGACCAGCTGTAAGTAGTCAATTAGCAATTGCTAAGAAACAATCAGCATGTGGAGGATCACAACATTGCATTTACCAAAGAACAGGGAGATATCCGTTTCACAACCTCGCGAGATCTTCTCATGAACAGGTTCTTTTAGTTTAAAGAATTGGAAGATTACTTCACCATGCTGTTATCAAGCTTTGGTTATTGACATATATTGCCATGACCTTGTGTTGTAGTGTACAATTTCTGTTACTTCAAATGAGGATTCCATACTAGAAAAAGGTTGGGAAGCTTAACGCTCCGATTGATGAAGTCTACTACTAGTTCATCTTTTCTTTGCTCCACAGTTGACTACTTATTGAAAGATCGCACAGTAAATGAAAAGTCCTACTACAACAGCTATAAATAAATATATATTTGTTCAGTATACTGTTGCCAATATAAATATCGAGTATTGACAATATTCAAAGAAAAGTTCTCCAATCTTCTTCCTATACATTTTTTTTAACACCAAATATTGGAGGACAATCACAACGAGAAAATGAGGTTTCTTGGTCTTTTATAATTTGAATAGAAGGAAATGACCTTTTCAGATCTCTCTTATGTGTAAAAATGAAATTTCTCGTGAAAAGGTCATAAAACTAATTTTTTTTTTATAAAGGGTTAGAAAACCGTTTCTCCCTCACTGTTGATTTGTTTACTATGCACTATAAAATTTTCTTTTCTTGTTTTGTCTATATTTTTTTCCTCTTCAATTCTCGTTGTACAAGTAGCTTCTCTTACAACAATCACGACAACATATATAATGCAATCCCACAAGTGAGGTCTAAAAAGAATAGATGCCAGACTTTATTTGTACCTTATAGAGGTAGAGAGGTTGCTCCTGAACCCCAAAAGACACTCGGATAAATAACTTCTCTTAATTTATTTAAAAAAAAAAGATTCAGTTCTTTTTCCAAATCACGTGTAGCAAAAGTTTAATCCTCTAAGTTATCCTTTAAAAAGTTAAAAGATTAAAATTAGAAAGTCACGTGTTATAAAGATTGAG
>JACEIK010000075.1:491142-517830 GCA_018107945.1 Datura stramonium | reverse complement strand
ATCCAATTTTTCAATAATTTGTAGCAAAATATATTATATTCATACGTATATAATATTTAATTTTAATTAAACTTGCGTGAATGTAATATTTAATTTTAATCATATGTGTATGTATGTGTTTTCAAAGTAGAAACGAATGTATGTGAATATATCAACTGTATATGCGGCCAATTGGATTCAATGTATGTGCATACAGATCAATTATATGTGAAGGGTATGTAAAATGTATTGTGAAGTGTATGTTGTATGTACGGCGGAACCATAAGTTAAAAATATAAATTTATATATACGTCAGGTATTTTCTTATTGTCATCTCTATTGAGAGAATGCTCATTGCTAGAATTTTCAGATACACAAATATATATATATATATCGGGCTAAACTCAAATAACTCTTTCAAATTATTAGGCCAAAACAAGGGGTGAAGTGCGCAAACATATGCTTTTAGAACCACAATCTAATATATACCCAAAGTTAAAAGAATTTTGTAAGTTCATTCGCTTTGCGAATATTTTAGACATACATAATTAAAATTAAAAATTTACGTTCGATTTTATATATTTTTATTTAAAGTATGATTTTGTGAAAATTAAACATCAAAATATTTTTATCTGAAATTTAATTTAATATGACTTATTAAGATCATCTTCAAACCTTTATTTTTGAAATTATAGGCAAGAAAGTAGGTCAATTGTTGACTTAATGCTTAAATTGAACTTGCTTCCATATATTTGCTTGTTGACATGTCTGCACTCATTTATCGTTTGATAGCTGGTTTGGAGATGAATTATACAGTTATATATTAAATTTTTAATAAGTAATATCATGTTTGATAGTTGATTAGGACTTGGGAGGTAAGTTATTCATGTATAAAATTAATACAATGTTCGGTTCTTAGTTAAAAATCCACATAACTAATATACATAAGTTATGAGACAATTTATGTATTATTTTATGCAGAATAGAAGGTAAAATGAATAGTATATGAATAATTAAGTCCTGCATAAATAATAAATAGATTCTCTTATAACTAACCCCTATATTACTAATATCTGTGCTCCTAGGATTATAATTGACCACATTGAGGTTTGATATGCTTAGAGACAAACTTATGCTAAATTTATAATAGCTCTACGGACACATTCAGGATGCATCACAATCAAAAGGGCGTAAAATAAAGAAGATAATATGCATCAGTGTGTTGTCATGATCACATATTAGCTCAATTTTATTGACGGCTTGAAGGCAAAGGACGCTCCATCCTTCTAACTCCTTTCACTTCTCCCAGAGACAGAAACTACAACTCGTAATAGGCCTACTTTGTACTTTACTTTTCCCGTAAGTTTATCTTTCAAATTGGTGATATATAATATTATGTGACGATGAAAAACGATACAATAATCTATTCAAATATTATATTCTTCAAAATAATACAATACAATACAATATATATATATTATAGATCAATACTTATACTAATCATCTTGACATAGGACATCCTTTTAAATTCAAAGCAGGTACATTATTTTTAGGTGAAAATGAAATAGATACCTCTTTTCATCTTGCCATAATATCATAGTTTAATGTGGGTGGAGAGGATATTTTATCATTTATATTACACATAATTTTAAAAAAAGAAAAATTTTAAAAAAAAAAGGTGCCAATCCTAGAGGAATCTAGCTAGGCTTAGCTAAGATTTAATTCAACAAATAAATAATTGGTGAAGAAAAGGAGCTAAGATAGGAACAGTGACCTTTCAGAACCTCAATGGGGAAAAGTTACATATATATAGTGCCCATATTTGTCTAGCCAATAACCAACTCTCTGTGACTAGGAATACCATGAACAGAATTCAATTAAATCGCCTTCGCCGAAAAATTACATGTTTGAATTTAAGTTCTACTTATATCTCTTAATCTGAACTATGTTCAAAAATAATCAGTCAGATTCGTGATTCTATTTGATTTTCTGCTCACATCTCCTAACCTGAACTTTGCTCGAGCATAATCAACCAGATTCGTGACTTTACTTAGTTTTCAGCGTTGCAAAAGAAATAATAACCTTTCACTATTTAGGCTCCCTCAAATGAAAGGTCCTATTAATGGACCTCTTACCTAAAGGTCAAGAGTTAGCTCTTATGATCCCAGAGAAAAGTGGAAGGAGTTAGGAGAATAAAGCGCCACTACATAAATAAAACAAAATAATGTATGTTTTTAAAATGTTCTTATAAGAATTTTTATTTGTGCTATTGCTTATATATATATTGTCCTCTGGAAATGGTATGATTATATCATCACAAACCTAGAGATGCATTGGTTCACTGTGTGATTATGACCATCGACTTAAAACCAAAAAAAAAAGGTGCATAAAAAAATAACATATATATCCACTTAGGCAGATTGAATATTCAGTTGATTCTTTGTTTTCTTGCTGTTTTTTGGAGTCAAATGGCCTAAAAGAATTAATTTTAAAAAATTGAGTTGAGTTATCACTTTTGTCTTCAAGTGTTAGATCATCTATCTTCAATATTTTATAAACTCTTGTATTACTCGTAAAGATATCTAAATATCAAATATTATTTTTAGCAAAGTTTAAGTGATCAAGAGTTAATTTTTTTAAGATCAATTTAAAATATCAAAATGTTTACGATCACATACATCGCAAGTAGGTCTATATTAATCTACGTTCGAAAAATATGCTATCATGAAAAAAAATAAAAAATTTAGGCGAGAAGAACTAAGAAATATGCAAATTTGTACTCGCAATCTTGATAAATAAAATCACTTCTTTATTCTTATTTTTATTTTTTTAGAGAAAAAAAAAGTGTCAATGACCTAATTAAGTGGTAATATTTTTCATCTTCGCCGCATACTTATGTTAATTGATGATGCCCCTCCTTAATTAATTAAATATAATGTCATAATTCCCTATATAAACCCCAAATATTCCAATGGAGACCTACAAGGTTTTCTTGCAAACCCTATCTTCAACAATGGCTAGTTTTAGGTTTTTGTTATGCTTGTTTCTTATCTTGCTTTCATGTCCTCCCTCCGAGAGCCGTCCACTGATCGGGCCATCCTCGTGGAGGAGAAAGGAGATGACGATGATGGAAACTGCCCGAGAGATTTTAAGGGAAAGATTGAGACATGCAATCAAGTACGACGTGAAACGGTTAAGTCCCGGAGGACCTGACCCTAAACATCATTAGGGTAGTTTTCCAAAATTTTATAATAAAGGAGGGTTGAGGCGGATATAAAGCGTTACTCTGTTTCAGTTTATGCGACACTCTTTTGTTTTTTCATTATCTTTTAAAAAAGAAAGACGGTTTTTTATATATTTGATAAATGATTAACTTTAAACTTTTTATTTTTTTCTGTTAAAATGTCATGACATGTTAATTAAGAACATAATTTTTAAGTATACTTTTAGTATACATGCGAAAATTCTATTTTTCTCTCGTAAACTCTTCGTCCAATAAACATAGACATATAAATTGAAACATAGCCAGTAATTTAATAAAAGCAAAACGAGTGAATTCACATCGCTATCGAATAAAATTGATGAAAAAAATATAGATTTAATTGAACTCATGATATTAGAAGTGCAACGAATTTTGCAGTAGAAATTAATTAAATATTGAGCTCACTAAATATAAATTTTGAACTTGTAATTTAAATTATTTTTTTTTAGATTGCGATTGAGTTGTCCCAAAAGAGAAGTCTTTTCCTGTTTTTATAAATATTGAAGCAAGTGGCCCTTCAATTTGCCAATGTGCATATGATGTATCTAAATATATAAATAGTATATAGGTTCGGTCTACTACATAAATACGTACTTAAATTTAATTTTAATTGATAATAAGTATATATTTTAATTTTAATTGATAATAAGTATATATTTTAATTTTGAGTATATATATTTAGATACTTTAACTCATTTTCATCAGCAATAACATTCCAACTACAAATGATTATCCGCATACATTCAAACTTTTATACTGCCACGCCAAAGACGTTGTCCACGACACACATGGATAAATAAGTCATATTATCAATGAAATATCGTTGAAAGGTTTGGACGCTTCAAAGCCAGCTTCGTTTATTTGTCACCGGCATGTACTCAACAATTGTTTATGTATTATGCCCATAGATTCCGTAAATATTTATTCGCATAAAATGTTTATACGAATTCACAAATACATAATACTTATTTTCAGCAACATAGTTATCACAAAATCGTAGCCAATTATTATATACTATTTTAATTATATCACTTAACAATAATAAATCAATTTGATATAATATAAACATTCGATATGAATTCTTTACCATATAAATCTCCATTACGTTAAGCTATATGCTTAATTTGCATATGCAGATCAGATATATACTCTTTATTTCAATTTATGTGACATAATTTGAATCGATATAAAAAAATTAAAAATATTTTTAATTTTTTCTTTTTTATAATTTTGTTATTTTATATTTTTGAGCCTATGATTTCAAGTAATGAAGTTTATTTTTGGGTTTATTAATCAAATGAGTGATTTTTCTTTTTCTTATTAAAATGAGATGAGTGATTTTGATAGCGGTAAAATATTTTTATTTTCAAAAATTACAAAAGTTATATATAATTTTAAAAAAGAAAAAACCGATTAACATTTAAAATCTCAAAATTAAGTTATTTAATAAAAAATTAAAAAAACTCAAAATTCATAAAAAAAATAATAATATTATTATTATTATCTAATTATTATATTATTATATTAATTATCTTTCACTTTTATTTTATTTAATATTATAATGAGCATGAGCATGAAATTTAAATGAAGAAATGAAGATTATATTCATATAGCTAGCCAATATCAATTTGTTTGAGATTGGAACGTACTTATTATTGTAAATACGCTATGATATAGAGAATTTTTTCCACCTCAAATCAATGAAAATTTTATGTTATAAAATATGATTTTTTCACTCATTTCTCATTGAACCAATTCACTGGAAAAACGCATGGTGGGAAACAGATTCTCGCTGAATTAGTGGGAAACTTCATGATTTTTCATGTGAAAACACTATTATTTTTTCTTTTCCCACCAATTTCAGTGGGAATTGCCACTTAACTTTTATCGATGAGAAATTTCAATAAAAAAATAATAATTTTTTAGTAGTGATATTTTTATATCAGCTAAGTGGTCGAAAATATCGCGTGAGTATAGTTAGTGACTTTGTGGGTAAAATAACAAAAGATACAGTGACTTTTTTATTATAATTTAAAAAAATTAAAAAAAAAAAAGAGTAACTTTGTTGTGGTGCTTTGCATGCATGCAGTAAAAAGGGATCCACATTTTGGTCCAAATGTTGAATTGGGCAGCAATTTTCTTTGGATTTGCATTTAAATTTTGAATCTTGAAATGTTGGTTTTCCTTGAATTCTATTTTCTTTTATTATATTTTTCTTTACCATTTCTACAAATCATTCACATTAAAGTTACAATCTTTTTTTGCTGATTCATGGAGAGTGTTCATTGTTCCCATATAAATAGCCAATCTTGATTCTATTGAACTGCAAGATTTCATGTAATCAATTCATTGAAATTCAATTTCAACCCCCACCCCCTACCCAACACACACCCCTTAATCTTAGATTATTTTTTTTCACAAGTTAGAACTAGGATATTCTATATCTTTAGAGAATCATAGTCTTTCTGCTGGATGGATTTTCTGTCCATAATAACATTCCATCCTAACGACTAAATTTTTATTGAAATCGATTTTTGATCTTATGTTATATGTTTTTTTATGACAATATTTTATTATAGTATATCTAAATAAATAACGTTGTTATAGAAAGATCACTACAAGGGTCAAGTTTTCTTTGGAATTAACTTTTAATTTTATACTATATTATGTGTTTTCTATAACAATATTTTGTTATATCAATTAAAAAAGATATTCGAAGAAACTAGATTGTTATAGGGAGACTTTTATAAGGAATGTTCATTGTTCCCTTATAAATAGCAAATCTTGACTTCATGACCTGCAAGATTTTCATGCAATCAATTGATTTTGAAATTCAATCTTTTTTTCCCCTAAACATTAGATTTTTCTCAAATTTCTCTAAAATTTTCCATTTGGGGTTTTTCCAGAACACTCAGATTTTCTGTATCTTTATAGAATCATAGTCTTTGTGCTGGATGGATTTTATGTCCATATATAGCTACCCTTTTGGCATTACTTAAAGAATCATATAAATCTCTCATCATTTGATGGCCAAGAACCTAAAATGGCTAATACTAAATCCTCAAACAAGATGAATGAGAAAAAAAAAGTCCCACAAAGAGGACTTGGTGTTGCTCAACTTGAGAGGATTAGATTAGAGGGACAACATAAGAAAGATTCAATTTTTCAAACAGTACAATGCCCCAATTTCATACCAACATCATCAAGAATTGATTTTACTTCAAAAGATTGTGTCTTTAGACCAAATCAATCTGCCCCATTTCTTGAAAATTGCCCTAAATTGTGGAGTGGTAAGTATAGTCAAGGTGTGGATCAAAAAGTTGATCAGCATGGTATAGTTTTTGGGCATAATTTGAATCTTCCTAGTGAACCCCATAGTCTAATTATCCCTCTGCTGCAAAGATCTCAACAGTATCAGCAAACTTCTAGTTCTTCACCAATGGTAAGTCATGAGCTTAATTCAGTGGTAAGTACTCCTTCATCATTAACCATAGGTCTCAGTTTTGGAGCGGGATTCGAGCCTTGGATATGGAGTGGCCTTTTTTAGGGAGTGTTTAACCCCCCAATGTGGGACTTTTCAGAGGAATCTAGATTTAGTCGGGCTCCAATGCAGGTACCAGACACCGGGTGGGAAACTAAAAAAAGGAAAAAGTCAGCTTCATTAAACATTTTGTAGCTCTGTATATATGTATTTGAAGGTTAACATGTGTATAGTTTTGTGTTTCTTGTGTTTGGATTCTGAGGAAAATTGCTTTTGTGGAAATTTCAGGTGAATATCTCATCAGGGATTTCATCATCATCTGTACAGAATTTTCAGATGGAGCCCCCTTCAAACCAAAGTTATTATGGCTGTAATTGTTTACCTCTTTGTCCTGAAGAAACTAAGGTAATTCTATTAGGTTGCTTGATCACTTCCCCTATATAAAGCCTATATTGCTCGGACGCTTCAAAAATGCCACCAGGTGAGTGTCGGATCCTCCAAAAGTAATGCATTTTTGGAGGATTTGACATAGGTTCGGAAGCATTTTTGGAGAGACCGAGCAACATAAGGGTTAAAACTAGATTATTGAGCTAATGTATCCGAACTTCCAACCATTAGGCAAAGGGGATGTAGGGGAAGATGTAGATCATAACTATGGGTTCATCCAAACTCAATAGCTTTTACTCGAACTCTGTATATGTGTTAAGAAAAATCACTACATAAACATGTTTCGAACCCACTAAATCAAACGGGGTGTGATAGAATCCGTAACTCGAAAACATAATGTTCAAATCCTAGATCCTCCTCTCTGGATGAAGTGGAACTCACTCACCAAAGATAGAACGCCATGTTTCTAGGTTGTGTATACTTGTGTATGCTCAAAAGTTTGGCGTATATTTTTCTGATAGCTACATTTTGGTTTGTTGATGATGTAATATAGATGACCGGCGTGAAGAGGCCTTATCCGTTCTCTCAAAAATACCCGCCTGTTCCTAAATTTAGATGCAAAATTCCTCAGTGTTGTGTTGCCTCTGTATCGAGATCACATGAATCCGCTTCCAGCAGCGATGAGTGCTCAGTCAATGTAGAAGAGGGAAATGCACTTAAAAGGTTTTATATCTCACCTGAAAATTGCTTCATTTTAATACTTGAGAGCCTGATAATTAGTCATTTGGCATTTCTACAGAGAAATCATCTCAAAGTCGAAAGCTTTGTCAGAGTCCGAACCATCGATCTCAGTAGGAGAAACTAAAGCTCTCAATGGAGATTTTCTCAGATTGGCTCCTCCAGCAGCAGCTTTGCCACATTTAGAAGCAGTAAATCGGCGTTCAGCCCCACAAAGCTTACAGCTATTTGACTATGTACCCTCTCGGGTGAGACTAAAGGACTTTAGCATTTACATTCGTGTTCCTGTAATGTGCTTTTTGATCTCAGTTTCACTACCTTCCGAACGTGTTTAATCTGCAGGTTGCTGCTGCAGAGCCTACTCTGTCTTCAGGCCTAAGCATATCAGTTCAACAACCGATCCTCAGATTCTCCCCATCTGCAAAGGTGCAAATAGGTCGAGAAGGGACTCGTGGAAGTGACTCACATACTGAAGCAGGAGGAAATGTTGATTTGGAACTGAAGCTCTAGAAGTTAGTCCATGCCATATGGTTGGGATGTCTTTGGTGAGTAAGGCTCGTTAGAGGTGTGTCCGCAGGGCTTTAATTCTTTTACATGGTGCAGAACGTTTCTTCGAGTGATTGTCCTACCATTTATAGGGATAGTTTGTAGAGAACTTAATATGCATGTTATTGCATGAAAAAAGATTGTGATACGTGAATAATAGAAGAGATGTTTTCATTACCCTCCAAGTCTGCTTTTTGGTTGAGTTTTAAATGTTTCATCCCAGAAGGTAACTGAAATTTCTGGGTTTCAAGGTAATTATCACTTGTAACGATGAACGATTCCACAATATATGGTGATATGGCTTTTCTGCTTGAACTTGCTACGTTCATGTACTAAGTCTGTCTTGCAAATTTTGGATCTAAATGCTTACGAAGTGTTGAATTGTGCGATTATCTCATCTCAAAGTTTAAGCTGTTAGAGAGAGCGCACTTTTAGTTACTTAATTATGTCTTCAACGTGTCTTCTCATGTGCAGACCTGATTCCTTTTTATGGGCCAAGCACGTGCAAATTCTTTTTTATAATGGATGGTGGTGAAACTCGATTCCAAGACCTCTATCTACTGTAGTACAATATTGAATTGTGGGATCATCTCGTCTAAAAGCTTAAGCTGTTAGAGATAACATACTTCTAAATAGAAAGAAGAAAGTAGTTCCATGTTCCAATCCAGTTCTGTTAACAAATTGACGAACAATTTTCTTCTCTTCACATCGCCTTTGGGGAACATTATGGTGAGTGAAGGTTGTGTCACGGGCAGAGCTATACGTCAAAAGAATTACATTGTATAGACAAGGCCAACATTACTTGTTATGTATACACAGAAGATGTTGAATCTTTTGGCTTCTTAATATGTTTACTTCATTATATTTTGAACATCCTCCTGACTCCACCATTGGGTTATGTCACTCATTAAAGCAATGTGACAGTTAACAATACTTCTCAAAAAGCCTAGAGACAGAACCAGTCCTTCCCTTTATTCAAGAAATCACAATAGAGCCGACGTGCTCAAGCTTTTTTGTCAAACGAAGAAGTCATAATGTAGAACGTAAACCAAAACTAAAGAGAATGGATAGAGCAGGAAAGCCATGGTGGATATCCAAAGGGGGAATGATGTGCTCAAACTGGCAATGCATCCCATTACTCCACAAACCAGTAGCACACTAAGCACTTCAGCTGAGAAGCTCCAAGCCAATCCCCGGAAATATATTAATGAAAGCAGCACGGTAAGTCCAAGCATATTGTTGATGAACACTCCGCCGTATATCTGCTTGGTTTAATTGCATTTTTCAGACAATAACAAAGTAAAAGAAGAAGGGGAACGAAGAATTGTACATTGTACCTCTGATAATGTCAATGAATTAGTTCTTTGTTTCTTTCGACTTGCTTCATTGATGGCTGAGATTGCTATTCTTGCATTTGTAGCCAAAGGGACTAAGATAAACGAAATGAAGAACGAAGGAACGTTTATAGCTCTGGAAAAACTCCCGACGCTCTTGATAAGAGGTTCAGCAAGAAGCCCTAATATTACTATTCCAATTACTAGAAGCAGTATGGCCTTTGTCCATGCAATTGCAGATCTATCAGTATCCTTCTGCAGCAGCTTTTCTGTCATTTCCCAATTTTTCTGCATATCACGAAAAATCATTTCATTATACGGTCGTCCTCTGTAACAACATTTCACTACGATGGCCAAAGCTTTTTGGAAATCGATTTTTCATGTTATGTTATATTTTATGTTCTCTATAATAGCATTTTGCTATAGTAGCCAAATAATATCCGGATAAATGATGCTGTTATAGAGAGAGGTTTGACTGTATATGTTCTTATGCTGGTCATTCATACATTGTAAGACATTCATGGATTATAGACTCAGAAGCAACGTGCGTGCATATTTTTCTCTTACTTGGTAGATATCATCTTTGGACTCCGGTGGTAGATGAGACTGATGTCCTACATCGTGTAGACACTGGGAGAATCCGGTAACAAACTCCTCCACACTAATCATTTCGTCTCCACTCTCATCAAATTGTTTGATGATTCTATCTACCTTTTCATCAGCATCCGAAGGTGCAGGACCAAATTTGATATTGCATATCAGTTCTTTCAATTCAGTACGTGAAATGACATTATCTTTGTTGTGATCAATGCTTTCGAATAACCTGTAATGCAGTGATCAATATTATTCTTAAGTACTCCCTTCGTTCACTTTTACTTGTAACGTTTCGCTTTTCAAGAGTCAAACTGTATCGATTTTGACCAACATTTTAAGATGTATTTTTTTCATCATATTAATATGAGAAGTATTGCAACTTTTAATATGAGAAGATTAGTCAAACTGACTCTCGTGAAGCGAAACATGACAAGTAAAAGTGAATGGAGGGAGTATTACAATCTAGACCAAAGATGATTCTTTTCAGCATACTGATCATCTATGTTGCTCGGACTCTCCAAAATGTTGCCGCATCAGTATTGGATCCCTCAAACTGCACTACGTTTGGAAGATCCGACGGGTGCCCGTCAGAATATTAAAGAATCCGAGCAACATAGTTGATCATTAATACCAGTTACTCACTTTCTAATAGCAGAAATATTTGGTTTCCCATCTTCTGTGTACAGAGTTCCTATTGCAGTGCTTTCCACATGTTGAAAAATATCTGATAGAATATGTTTCATCACTTTATGTTCTTCCCTTTTCTTTTTGAGCCAAGGCTGCAGAATCTGTGATGAGAAACCAAGAATTTTTTTCACCCAATAAGGTACATTATCCAAAGTGGGATTTATTATTATGATTTAAGAACAAAATGTGTTATACGTGTGGTGATTATTCCATGCTAATAACTTTTTTTTTTGTTCTCTGTATATCTTACTGACTTTAATAAAAGGTAGTCTGATGCATGAAGTATCTCGTGTTCACGTTCGGTTAAGAGTGAAACCCCTAGGGGGTATAGTGTAGGTAGGGATGGGAGGGTGTTTACCCGAACCCCTCAATAAAAAACTACATTGCATATATAAGTATAAGGTAAATTTTTTAAACTTTTTATGTGTGTGTATATATATATATAGATTTTGAATCCCCTAAACACAAGATTAGAGGTTAACTCAATGGTTTAGGGTCTCAAAATTTACTTTGAGATTCACAGTTCAAATTTAAGACACTATATTTTTTTTATTTTTCGAACCCTTTTAGTGAAAATTCTGGATCCACCACTGGATGTAGGCAGCCAACAACCAACTCTAATGCAAGCATCTACGGCTGATTCCATGGATCCTATGACCTATATGTCACACGGAGACAATTTTACCACTGCTAGGCTTCCCTTCTAGTTAGGAAAGTATATCTTACTTGATTTATGAGAGCTAAAATAAGAGTACCTCATATATATCTTTCAAGGATCTTATGGAGTGATATCTTTTACCCATTGCATCCTTTGTTTCATCTATCCATCTCTTGAAACCTACGACGAATTCATCTATATTGATCATTCCATCATCGTCAAGATCAAATTCCTCCATTACCTCATCCGTTTTGTAATCCTTGTCCCGATATAATTTTCTTGATCTGATTTTCATGAAAAGTTGTTTTAGCTCAGGTACTGATATAAACTTATCTCCATCCTGATCAGCCTCTTCAAATAGCCTGCATCGCATCGACAAGAACATGTTTGGACTGAAATTCACACCTATGTTGCTCGGACACTCAAAAATATTGCCACACCCGTGACATTCCTCTCGAAATGCACTATTTTTTAAGGATCTGACACGCATCCGGCAACACTTTTGAAGAATCCAAGCAACATAGATTCCCACTATGAGATTCATGAGCAAAAAAAAATTTTTGTAAAATTATTACTTTCTTATAGCAGGTATATTAGGCGAACCGTCTTCTCGGAGGAGTTTCTCTATGGTATGTTCCTGTACATGTTTTAGTATATCTACTACAAAATGCTCATGCTTTATATATTCTAGCCTCCTCTTCTGAATCCATGGCTGGAATATCTGCAGAATGCTTATGATTATATCAGAGAGCTGCAGTTTTAACCTATATTGCTCGAACTCTACAAAAATGTTTACGGGCGGGTGTCAGATTCTCCAAAAGTAGTGCAATTTTGGAGGATCCAACACAAAAGCAGCAATATTTTTGGAGAGTGTAAGCAACATTAGCTTGCAGTATTAACATATTAAGATCACGATCAAATCATCGATATAAAGGATTTTCGAAGTACCTGGTAAAAGAAGTAAGACAATAGGAATACAATGGAAACAACAAGACAGAATATGATGAAAATTTGTTCTGGGATTGCAGATAAGTGCAGGACTGTTGGTACTAAGATGATTATGAATGGAATCACAGATAGAACCATTATTCTTGCAGTGTAACATGTTTCCAAATCTGTCATTAATCTTGCACCTGTAACAAATGGGAAAATGTAACAAAAAAAAAACATAGGAAGCACATATCAAGATGAAGAATTGTTCAAGCCCCCAAGCCGCAGTGGCGTAACCACAGACAGTGAAGAGTGGTCAATTAAACAACTTTAGTGAGATTCTTGGCTTCGCCACTGCAGCCTAAGACAGTGGTTTAGTGGTAAGAGCATAGCTTGTGATATGTGGTTTAGAGGCACGTCACGTGTGAGATCCCTGACGCAGACAAAAATTTGGTATTTAAGTGGAGAACGAGAGAGGGGCGAGCCTATTATCCACTGAGTTTGAAACTTTTCTCTACATGTCCTCAAGGATTTCTCGGTTATTAAGAGAAAAAATCCATCCCTAGGCCACTTGAATTTCAGTATCAAAGATGTATAGCACTATAATTTACTCAAGTTATTTCAAATTACAGCAGAGGCAAAAACACTAGGTATTACTTTCCATCTATCCTATCCTTAGTAAACATAATTACCGCTATCTATATAGTGGAGGTAGCAGGTACTCCGTGAAACTAGTCAAGGTGTGCGCAAGCTCGCCCCAGCACCTCAGACATCAAAAAAGAAACTTTACTCAAGTTATGAGTAGTAAGAACAGCACAAGCTGGCCCAAACAGCTCAGACATCAAAAAGGAAACTTTACTCAAGTTATGTGTAGTAAGAACAAACCAGTCCATTGAGACAGAAATCTTTCTAAATGGTTTTGCATGTGATTCACATTAGTTGTTGATTCTTGACAGCCAACAAGAACACAAGTCCCCCAAATTAAAGTGAGAAGCAAGATTGTTGATCCAGCTAGCAACCCAACTCCAGTTAATACATACTCTTGAGCAACTTCTTTACTGTTCAATAGCCCTGATGCTGATAATAAGCAGCCAAAAAAGGGTAAATAGAAGAACAATAATCAAGAATTAGCTAAGAAATTTGTCGCTAATCTGTCACTAAATAGTTGTAGCTAACAAGATTTCTTGATAATCAATCGTTAAATAGGATTAGCAACGGATTTTTGTTGTTTAGCAAAAGAAGTCTTTTGTCGCTAATTCCTGTTTCTTTTTGAAAGATAGAGATCAAGCTAATTCTTCGTTTTGCTGCTATTCTACCTGTTTTTGCATCAAGTTTGAAGAAGATCTCTTTTTATAACCAAGAAATGATAGTAGCTCTGTGTTTTATAGGCTTTATCATAATCAAGAAGAGTCCAAAACAAATTCTTTAAGAAAATGACAACTCTTACTAGTATTCAAAAAAAAAAGACTAGAGAGAGATAGCACGTATCCCGTAAAACTAATCGAGGTGCATGCAATCTGATCCGGACATCACGGTTATCAAAAAAAATGAAGGCTAGAGGAGTTTAGTTACCAAGTAGTATCAAAGCCTCGGGAAGGAAGCCAAGAATATGAAATGCACTTGCACCAAACACACTATTAGGACCAAGAATCTTGAAAATACTTTCACCTCCCATGGCCACATAGCATTCTCCATGAAATAACAAGTACTCATACACCACAATGAGGAAAAAATGCCCTGAAATACTCTTTGAACATGGCAAAAATCCATACATTTGTTCACACTTCTCCGTTGTATACAGACGTATGAAGGATGATTTCCTCTGAATCTCGTGATCAACGCCATCTGAAACTGCGTTGTAATAATATGGTAACGTTCGAAAACCAGTAACTTTGATGAGAGTTAGTGGCAATAGAAGGAGAAACATAAGAGCTAAACAAGTTTTTAGGAATTTTCCCATCTATTGTAAATGCAGATAGTAGAGAAAAAGTAAAGCCTTAATAGATGAATCAGTACAAATTTGGTGAGTTATGTTGAAGTTTATGAGACTTTTTCAAATGGATTTGTTTATTATGTTGTGATTGTTTAGATGCGTGTGTCGGTACGGTCAGTGACGTACGCAAAATTTTTTATAAGTTGTGTGTCAATATTCCAAAAAGTGAATAAATGAATAAATCACTGTGATGACAACTATTGACTATATATAATATATATATACACACACATATACACCCAATATTTTCATTTTACTCAGTATCTATATCTACGTAAGTAGTAAAAAAAGAAAAGAACGATAAAGCAGTATCACATTACAACGTTTTTGGGCAATTGAGGAAAGATTATAATTTCACATAGTACAAGCTTTCTTGCAAGTTACCACTTCATATTTTTTTATCTAAAAACTTAATATAGTTGCCACCAACTAGCTACATAAACAAATCATCATTTGTAAGTTCCTTCTTTATTACAACAAATATTGTCAACCAATTGTCATATATTTTTGTGTTAACAATCTTTTTCAACAGTTGGATTCTTGTTTCATAAGAATTGTTGGACACTATTTCATGGCTAATATTACAGTAAAAAATACTTAAAAGACCAAAACATGGACTCCTTATTTTTATAGCCCGCTTCCTTACATTTGAAACTTTTCGAACAAAACTATTACAAACTAAATTATGGGAAAATATTTATTCTCGCTCGATATTTATACTTAACCAATTAAACTTACTCTAATTAAGTGATTTAATGAAGTAAAATCATGCATTTAAGTAATTATGATTAAGTGATAGAACTATGTATAAACACATGTTATGCTTTAATTGATTTGATGTAAACACTCTATGCGAATAAGTTTTCACCCATTATTTGATGCTCCATAACATGCATATTGTGTCACTTTTTGTGCCCCTATTCAACCCCTCTGACAAGCATGGGATTTTCTTGGAATTAAGAATGATGAAAATGGTGGTTGTCATGGTGGTGTTGATGGTGGCATTGGTGGTGGAAGGATTGGAGGTGCCAGTGGTGGGTGTAGGGGAAGGGGTAAATAGGTGAGAGTGTTGAGGTGGCATGTAATGTATTCACATCATCAAAATATCACTGTTATGTGGAATTGACATCCACCTTAACGCAAAAAGGGTATATTTGATCTAATATAAATTCGCTCCGAGGTACATTAGTCCAATTAATTAACAATAATAATAACCAATTATTTTTTGATAAAATCTTTTCAAATGATACAAGTAATCTTTTTCACATCGAGCATGAATTTTTTTTTAATTATAAAATTTAAAATGATGTGCATTTTTTAAAAAGCTCCGATTGTAGGGTTACTCCAATCTGAGCATCAGAAGAAAAAGAATCTTACCATCACAATGTGTAGGATTGTGATGGGATGAATAAAATTCCGCTACCTTTAATCAAAAGTTTCAGGTTTAAAAACTGGATATGAGAAAAATCTTTGTTTGAAAACACTTTCCCATTAAAGGAGCCTTACGCGGTGCGAATCCAAATTAACTGAAGCCCCAATGCAGATAACGGCCACCAGGTGGAAAAGTAAAAAAAAAAAGTTCATTCTCATTCACATGTCTAAATCTCTCAATCTCCTTCAGTGCGTCTTCGCTGCTAAATCATACCAACAATGAAATGCGTTGATTTCACCAAACAAATGCAGTAAAAACGAACATAAGAAGGAACAAAAACATAATTTATTTGCAACAGCTAATATAAATACTAATGTAATATTATAGGTTGATAGTACACAGACTCAAGTTACATCATGAAAATAAAATACCATCACCTAAGCAAATCTACAGAATCAGAACCTCCGTCGATGAACCTCGTCTTCCCATGGGATGCCTAAATAACTCGTATGGGTCCGGTCGCCATAAGATATATCCAAACCGTACCAACGGAAAAGATCTCCTAATCGCTCTGCTCGTCACAAGATATATCCAAATTGTACCAGCGGAAAAAATAACCTGACTGTTCTGCAATTAATTAGTGTTACAGTGGAGTGAGCGCGTTAGTGGTATGACCGTCCTCTTCCACGACCACGTGAACTCCTACCACCTCTTCCACTGCTTCTTCCACCACCGTAGATACCTGAAAATGCCTTGTTAACCAGCTGGTGTTGCATACCACCGACTCCTCGGCCTTTTTTTAAAGGGTTGCTGCTTGACCCATTTGTAGTAGCAGCTGGTCGCTTCTGACTGTGACCACAGTATCATATAATTAGACATTACTATATTCGTCAATATTTGAAATACTACTGACGACTAAGTTGCACAGAATATCTATCCACATACCCTGCAGTAGTAGCAGTTGAAGGACCTGAAGGCTTCGCAACTTCTTTCCATGACAAATTTATTTTTTGATCGCCAATAAATTTTGGTGTTTTTGTATGCAATGGCTGTAATATATATATATATATATGATGTCAGTTCAAGCAAACGGCATATAGCATGCTGATTGTAAAGCACAAAATGCAAAATCAGCAGACTTTACCTGGGTCATTGCTAATATATTGTTGCAAGCTCGAAGCGCAAAGGTAGCATTCTGCTTTTGTGTCTTCTGCAGATTAAACATAATAGTTAGGTCCACGCCAACAGAAGGAACAAATTGGTCACAGGGAGGAAGAGGTGAAAGAGAAAAGGTAAAACCCACAATAGCGTCCTTTTCTTCTTCTGTTTTAGCAGCAGCAAGTGCTTTGTTTTGATCTGCCATCCCTTGGGTTAATTTCTTGATCATAGCTCTAGCCAAATCCTCAACCGTGCTTAATCTGTTTCATCAACATGAAGGACATCATCAGCCTAAAGCAAAAACGAGCAACCTCTATAATATGGCAAACTTCAGCTTCTCCTCTCTGCCGTCAGAACAGCTAAGCTCCCCTCTTCTTTGGCTAGCAGGAGCATGCCACTTACAACCCACAGCATCCTCCTCCTAAGTTCTTGTTACAGACACAGAACCCCCTGCCCCCACCCCCCACAAAAAGGCTCTGCCTTCTTACCAACTAGCCAGAGAGAAGAAAAGGAAAGCGAGAAGCCTTCAGTTGTCTAAATTCTGAAGTGTGGCAAACTGTATTCGTACATGACTATTTTATGGCATTCATAGGATATTCCACTGTTTTGGGTTATATCAGCATAGAGTCAGTAGACTAAAGATGCCAGAACATTGCCTTGTCCACACAATTCGTCATAGTCAACACTGAAGGGAAAAAGAAACGGATGTAGGATGATTTAGTTGTGTTGAGCAAAACGCCATATGAAATGCTCCATCAGGAATGATGCTACTAGACTTGATGCATATAGAGGTGTATAGACTAAAAATTAGGTGGCTTTCGCCAAACCAGAATATTAAAATTGAAGGCAGTATCCCATTTTTGGTTCAAACGTGGATTTTCTTTTCAATGATCCAGAAGCTGAAAACGTAAAACACTTTTAAATTGGCATCAACCAAGCATAGCATATAGAGCTCGAGTAATAACATAAAGGAATAGAAGAACAAGTAGAAGCACCTCTCGGTAAAGTCCTTATATTGCTCCGAGAAATCCTCCCCCAGTCTATCTGATGGTTGTCCAGTGACAATCTTGTACCCACAGAGACTGTTTGTAGCATTTGGAGTCTATAAAGATTCAAATGGAGAAGTATAAGCAGGTTGATTATATGCATTAGGTATATTATCCATAGTCAAAAAATAACTCTCTTACCTTGTGAGCTAAATGGTGGAAGGTATACAACAAGCACTCGATACACGTGTAGTTAATTTCCTCAATCTTTCTTCGAACCATATATTTCTGGGAAAAACAAGAAATCTAGTAAGAGTGAAACCAAAGCATTTCAATCAAGAGATCCTAGTGACTGGAAACTCAGAAAATCTAGTAAGAGTCTAACCAACTCAGGTTGTATGAGCAGGACTTGATTAGAAGAGAGAAGAAGACAAATATGCTTAAACAAATGCTGAAAGGGAAATGCAATTAACAAGTATGAATGACAGCAGTACAGCATATGACACTAAGCAACCAGAAAACACATGCCACTATTTTTTGTGCTGTGGGTGATTCAAGAGACATAGCAAGAGCAAGAATTTATTGTGTGATCTCTGAGTACTTTGTGTACTAAACAACATTAAAAGCATTGACATTGAAGAGCAAAAGGTACAGCAGAAATGTGAGAACAAATTTAGAATCTCCAAATCTACCCAACTCTAAAGTAACAAATTCAATTCATGAAATTTTAGAAAACCTTTAGTAGCTGAACTACTGATGGAAGCAGCTGTCGAGAATCCTGAGTTGTAGCACAAAGTGAGCACTCGGCGAGATTCTTGAGCAAGTCCAACTTCCATTGTTCTGGAAGCTGAAAACAAAAAAAATAACCATTGCACTTGATAACTTGAACAACCTAATCGAAGATATGGACCAGTGAAAGATGGTTAAAAAACAAGAACATAACTCAAATATTTATTTTCGAGTCTGGTAATATTTGTACCAAAGTCAAGAAAAACCATATTTATAGAAAGCGGAAAGAAAACAAATTCTAAACTGAAACTACAATCCTAAACAGACTCTAAAACATCTAGGGGATTGTTTCATTCTCATCTGAATAAACCTTTGTACACCAAAAGCAGAATAACAATATACAATTGAGTTTAATCTTCTGCACTTTGCTACTTCTATATTCAAAACATCTGACATTTCTTTCTCTTCCAACGGTCCACCAAATACATGTTCGAATAATCCTCCATCTATCTCTATATCTTTTACCAACTCCAGCTTCCTCCCAACTGAACAAAGTGTCAACAATCTTACTAGGCATTGTCCATGAGATGTCTCTAAGATTGATAAAAATCTGTCACAATTGATCAGTGACTTCACAATGTAGAAAAAGGTGTCTAATTGTCTCAACATCCCTTCCACATTTAAAAAAAAACACTTTGGACATGGAGAAATTCCCCTCTTTGACAGAGGGTAGCTGAGATGTGCACCTACTTGTAAGCTCACAGGACCTATCCACTTGTCTGCCCAAAAGAGAGTCTTGTTGCCAATTAGACCTAATAGATCTCCATAGACCATTACCACAAGAGTAATAACTTCCTTAGAAACCCAATTGCCAAGCTCCCAATATCTGGTTTTGATAACACAACTCCAAAGAGTCTGAAACTCCTGGGAATATCTCCATAGCCATTTTTTGGAGTTTTGCTTTGGTTCTTGATGCCTAATCCACCTTGACTTTTACTTCTGATAATATTCTTCCATTTGACCGAGTGATAACCTCTTTTCTCCCTATTACCTTGCCAAAGAAACGATCTCCTGATTTTTATCCAACCTTTGAATAACATCCCGACAAATATGAAATAGGGAAATCATATAAGTTGATAAAGCATCTAGGACAGTGTTAATCAAGGTAAGTCTGCCTCCCAGTAATAAATATTGTGATCTCCCTCTGGACAGCTTCTCACATTTCTCCAAAACTGGATTCCAAATTTCTTTGGATCTTGATTTCACTGGCATACCGAGATATATTGATGGTAAAGTGCCCACTACTCCTCCCAGAATCTGTGTTAGCGGATCCTTATTGGGAACCCAGTTAATTGGGAATAGATACTCTTACTCCAATTAGCTGAAGACCAAAAATGCTTTTCAAGATATATCAATATTAATCTCAACATAAGCAATTGTTCCACTGTGTGTTCCATTCTTCTTACTTGTCTCTTCCCTTTCCCTTTTGTTCTATTGCCATTGATTTTGAATTTGACATCAAAAGTAATTAGATTCTTCAACTTGTATGTGCCTTTGAACCTGAATATTTTAATATCCACTGTGTGTCCATTCTTCTTACTTATCTGCATCCATCAATCTGCATGAGAAGCTCTAAGAGCTTCCTCTTCATGTCCCTAAAAATCTATTCCAAACATCTTGCTCAACTTGAGTAGATTTAGATTTTGATGAGCCATAATGCTGCATCTATCTCCTTATCATGCAAAGTCTTGGTGCTGAGTTAGAAAAGGTTCAACTACCCGTACTTCCCATATTTCTCCGTTGATATTTGTACCCAGTTGTAGTAATTGTTTCCCAGAATTCTCCATCGCTGTTTCTCCCTGTCTTTTGCAATCTGAACTTTTATGTGATTATCAAGCACAGATAATCAGCTACTTTTTCCTCTTCAACTCTTCACTGCAAATCTGCTCCCCAGAAAGTGTCGAATTATCCTCGCTCCTTGAAGTTTCTATTGCATGCAGGAGTGTTCCTCTTCAAATACTAGAGTTCCTTGAACCCAGTTCCTTGAAGGAGATACTAGAGTTCTCTTCAAATATTACTTCAAGGGAAGAGTTTTAAGTGGGGTGAGAATTCATGTTGTCAAAAATAATGTGTGCAGGGTCAGGCCCAAAAGAATTACTTTTGAGGCCCAAAATCTTTGTTAAGAAGGACCAGCTCAGTCACATGCCCCTCACATGCTATCCTTCCCTTTTTAAATTCCCAATATTTGTACCCACGTGGGTCACCACTGTCCAGTCTATATCTGCCAATACCAGCCTCATAATTACATTGTAGGGCTCCCACTGGTTTCTCTGCAGAGTTGCGAATGCAACTTCTCCACCACCAGCTTTGGTAACTGCCGGCAATTTCTCGAAGTGGGTTCCTCTTTCAACCCATATCGGAATGAAAAAAGTGAACCCATCTCTTGAAATGGGTATCTCGCATGGAATATTCTGACCATCTTCTACCCCGACTGTGGCCCACTTGAGATGATTCTTCAGTTCTGTTTCTTCCTCGGTAACCTTCCACAGCCACCACATAAATCACCAATTTCATGAAAGACCTCGTCCAACCACAAAAGCAGAGGCAAATTCAAAGCCCTAATAATAGTTTTGGAGGTCAAGCTTGAATGGTGGAAGGATTTCACTGGGTATATGTTGTTGTATAAATTCTATATTTAGACATGAATTAAAAAAACTAGCAAATATCAGATTCTAAACAATTTTTGGTTTCTTACTCCAAACTTTGAATTAGTCTTCAACATATAACATTAGTTACTAAAGACCAAATGCATGTTACCCAACAGTTAAGTGCGTCAACTGCACTCACTGCATAAAGAAACTAATAAATATAGGAGTAACAAGAATTACCTTGTCAAAAACAGGCATGATTTGCTTGTTCAGATAGTTGAGAAACTTACTGCCTGATGCTCCCATCTGAAGACAAATAAATGCCAAGTGAATGACTATTGTAACAGTCATCTACATTGGATAGATAAGGGAAAACACCACGCACCTTGAAGAAGGGAAAGGCCATTGAAAGGCACGATATGAACCTCTCGATATGATCAGCATCTGACACCTACCAGAAAGGCAAACAAGCACTTAGATTCATATAACAAAGGCAGTAGGCATCAATTTTCTGGGTTTTATTTAAAGGAAGGTTGCAGAGAAACGAAAAGGAGAATGCGGACATGAATTCATGAACTCCATCAGAAAAAAGGAGTGAGATACCTATGAGTAAGAAGATCAAATCTAACTGTAGGCCTTCATTAAACCATTGAAATATTATCATCTTAGAGAACAGTGTAAAACAGTACCAAGACACCCTGTACCGGAGATTCTTCAATGAAATGGTACAATACAAAAACTTTCGGATCAAATATTTCCCCTAAAAGCATTTTGTATTAAGAGTCAACTCGCTCATTTTTTTTAAACCACAGAAAAATCTGTTTTCCTTTTAACCACAGAGAAATCTGTTTTCCTTTTACCTTGCAACTAAAAGACCTGGAAACATATTTAGTTCAAAATTCAAGAAAGCTCTCTAATCAGATATCAGACATCGCGACCTCTAATAACTGTGTATACCTCAAGATTCAAAAGGGAGAAATCCATAAAGCAAGCAGAACTCAATATTGAGTACGAAGTGAGAAGAATCATGGACTTTTAACGGGGAACAAAATACAGCTATAAAACTTCAGCAATTAAAGCAGCAATCAACTGGGCACTGTCACGGCAATGAAATGTTGCTTTAAACCAATAACATAACCACCACATAAAATTAGAGTTTGCTCCCAACAACCGACAAGAACTACCACTTACATCGAATTGAGCA
This sequence comes from Datura stramonium, assembly GCA_018107945.1. Lineage (NCBI taxonomy): Eukaryota > Viridiplantae > Streptophyta > Magnoliopsida > Solanales > Solanaceae > Datura > Datura stramonium. The sequence continues at coordinate 495,144 of JACEIK010000075.1, read as the reverse complement.
TCAAGATCTGCCTGACCTTCAATAATCTCAACAAGCTCCTGAATACGCTCTGCAGGAGCATTATGGCCAAATAAGCTCAAGCTTTTCAAAAAGTCCATGAACATTTTAAATTCAGCAGCCGTTACATCTTGCAAATTCTACAAAATATCCAGTTTGGGGTTGGTTAACAAAAGCAAGGATAGTTGAAAACAAATATAGCCATAACAGAATCATCAGATGTGAATTAATATCTTTACCACTAAAGTGAAAAATATACTACCATTCTCAAAAAAACAAAAAAAAAAAAAAGGGAAAATTGGAAGAGAACTACATTGAGAAAATAAACATGATACCAATCCATACCTGCTTCACCAAAGTAGTTATGTGCCTCTCCATCAGCTCCTGTGGAACTAGGAGCTCCATCTTAAGAGGGAACACCTGCAAAGTAATGAGAATTCGTAATAGCAATAATGAGCCACAAACTAATGAAATTCATCAATAGTCCCTCTAGATAGACAGTGAGCACTTTTGAAAAGATAAAAGCAGGTAGTCCAAGTCAAATGATCTGCAAAATAATATTCATTATCATGTTCACACCAAGGATCTACGATCACAATGTTGAATTCATTTCCTTCTTCGTCAAATGACCACCAGAAAAAGTCAATTGAGAGCAGTTCATTTTCCTTTTCCTTAACAAAATACTTCCAGAGTAGAGAAATAGTAACCTTATCTCTAAGAAATAACAGAACTTTTTTACGAATGCTGTCCCAAGTGCTAAGATCCTCAGCACTCTGATCCTCGATGCTCCCAATACGTTTAAACAAAGCAGTTAGAGAAGCTGCAGTAGACAGGTGCAACCAAATCGTAAGCAGGATAACCAATGTATTTGCATGATTCCAAACACGTGAATAGAGATAAGAATCCAAACATCATATCCATAAAGCATTCACATATTTAATGCAAATTACCATAAAACCAATAACTTAACACCATTTTACACAACATGGTAGCTTTAGCATCAAGGCAGGACATTTTTTTTGATAGAGTAAATAGTTGTATTAATGATTGTAGTAACCCCGTATATGAGCCATATGCCAAGAAGTAGAAAACCTACACCAGAAAACGGTTCTCTTCTACAAAGAAACCTACTATCCAAACAAATAGGGACATCATGGGTACACCAAAAAGAATCTAGAAACAAAGACACTATTCTGATACTTCACAAAATCATTGTCAATCCCTTCAAAGGCTCTCCTTTCAAATAACCCACACAATGGCTAATGGATCAACATCACATGCCCTCTTTCAGTGGGCCCAACGGTGCAATGCCTCCTTTACTGTATCCGGCATCAACCATTATATTCCAAACAAATTTGGGACCACCGAGCACAACCTCATAGCTACCTCACAATGTAAAAAGAGACGGTCTATATCTTCGCCCAAACATCTGCACACGAAATATCAGCCAACAGAAGGTGACTTCCCTCTTCATTAATTTCTCTGTTGTCAGGATCCCTCCCCTCGTGGCCAACCATGCGAAGAGAACACCTTCCTGGACACCCGGGGAATCCAAATTGAATATGACTTAACAGTGAACAAATTGTTCCTACTCCCTCGTCATCTCCACAAAGCAAATGTAGCATACGGTGCATTTGCCTATATAGTAGATCAACCATGTTTTGAAATTTGCCTCGGAGGTTCTTCATAGATTAAAAATCTCAATTCCATCGTATGTGTCCCACAAATATGTTGGATAGTGAACACTTTCTAGCATGGGATACTTAATATGTTGAGAAATGCAAGCCTCAACTCACTCTCCACATCACCTGTCTCCCAAAAAACTAATCCCAGTTCCAGTTTTATGCTTCTGATAATAGATGTATAAGTGGAATAATTGACCACAACTTTTGGGACATTTTATGGTTTCCAGGAGTCGGTGATTTAATGACTAAACTTCAGCAACAGAAACTTACTCTTTACATCCTGACGTAACACTGTCATAAGAGCCTTGTGTACAGCATCACGCTCTACATTTTCTCCTGACATAATTGGCATAAATTGTATCAATATGAACAAATGATGTGAACCAACCAAGCTCACAAGGCATTGAACACAAAATTTACCTGCAACGAGGAGCTGACCAAGAATGTCAACAATTTTAGACAAATGCTCAGGTGTATCTTTGCAGAAAAGCGGAAGTCCACGGATCGCTTGTACACGGACCTGAAATCAATAAAGAAAATACATAACACGCAGTTACACTCAAACCAAGTTCTGAAATATACCAACTTCTTCACTAATAAGCAATACTGTAGTTACAAATATTTTCTGAACATTTCTATTAGATAATAATGAGGACTAGACCACTTTCCTCTGAGGCAATATTAATAACCATCATACCATCACAATTATTTTCCTTCGGCAAGCAACCTAATAACGCTAGCTAGATATATGCACCAGGCACGTCTCTTGGTATGTAGGATGGCTACTCGAATGATTTGTAACAGAATAATTAATATCTTCTCGTCAAAAAATCAAAGAGTCATATCTAACAACTTCTACTTATTAGTGGATGTATGTAGGAGGAGGAGGTGCACCCGTGATAACCTAATTAGGACTCTCCAAAGAAGCTCATATTTTCCAGAAAACGTTGTTATACTATAGGTGTGCAGCCATAACAAGTTCAGGTGCCATTGTTTGGGTCTAGTAGTGGAGATGCTCAATTACCTACTGGTAGGAGTTCAAAACCTCTTGGTCCAGCACTTTGAACTTTTTCCTCTTCTTGCCAAATTATCCCCACAAATCTTCCAATTTTTTTAGATAGAAGATTCTGTGTAAATCTTCTTCCATAAATCACTAATAAATCCTCCACAATTACTTTTCTCCTTCTCTCTTTCTCTAATTCCGACCTCAACCGACAAACACCTTTTGAATATCACTGTCTTTGTTGATTCTGAAGTAATCTCTTTCTAATTTATGCATCTGGTTATGTTTTCCTTGCAAATTCAATTGTGCGCCCATTTTATTTTAATTTACATAATTGTTTCTTATTCTAAATTTAAACTATTTTTTTTGTTACATTTTTTAAAAGGAAAAACTGGTTAAGTTCTTGAACAGTTGCTATTTAAACACAAAACTTGGACTTTTTTATGAGTTGAAGTTAGCATGTTGTTTTATGTAATTCAAGTTAAAAGTAAGTGCTTGTCAAAAAAGTGCACTTGGAATAAAACTACTTTTTTAGCTTTCTGTCAATCCTAAAATCACTTATTTTCACTCAAAATCTTTTTTTTCTAATAAGCACTTTTGGCCTTCTGAAAGCTTAGCACAGACACCGCGCTTATCGAAACAGGCATGCATGAATGGCACTATGCCGAGTTGAAGAGTTACTACACTACAATCTACTCAACGGTAAAACAAGCACGCATGAATGGACAGAAATACCAACCCCGAGCTCTTGATAATCTTCAATTAAATTTATATGCTGATCAAGAGCCTGCTCCGCTAACTGAGGGAAAAACTTGAAGAACTTAGGTATGAGCTGCGCAGCAAGTTGCTTGGCCTTCACACTACCATTAGCTGCCGCAATAATTCCCTCATAGTCCTGCCTATGCTGCTCAAAAACCAGCCACAACAAACAATTGAAAATAAATATGTTTAAATGGAAGCTTCCAGAAACCCTGACAGTAAAAAAAAAAAAAAAAGAAAATTTAGACTCGAAGTTGAGAAAGTACTGACTTGAGATTTGTCCTTTGCTTCGTTGAGCCGTTCACCGAACTCGTACAGCTTCTCGACGTCGTCAGTAACGTCCGCCATTGAAGGAGATGATTTAAAACACAGTGAGATTTTGATTAAGTAATATATGAGAGAATAGGAGAAAGGACGGAGCTAGGGTTTACCTAAAAGTGAACCGGAGGTTAAAGGAAGAAGAGAGGGAAGATTCTTTTTTTGAGAAGGGTGAAGTGAGTAATAAATGGAGGGGTAGTTTGGTTCCAACACAAATTAGATATGTTGGAGATTAGTTAT
>JACEIK010000075.1:453300-470595 GCA_018107945.1 Datura stramonium | reverse complement strand
ATATATAAGATTTATTAAACGATGAAAATATACATCTACCCTTTTTTAACAATAGTATATTTACTCTATATTTGACCCTTTGCCCTTAATTAAAATTGTGAAAGAAAAAGGAGAAAAGCAAAGCCAATCCAGATAGATTTCCACACTCTCTTTCCCTCTCACGGCCGATCCTCCCTGCAAATTCCACCCGCCGCTCCTCCGTCTCTTTCCGCCGTCATCCGCCCTCTGGCGGTAGGTTCAGTTGCTTGCGGAGATTTGTGTTGCTAAAGTATTACATCAACGCCGCTATCAGATGGGGAGGCCGCCGAGTAACGGAGGTCCTTCTTTCCGTTTCAATCCGACAGAGGTTTCTACCATATTTTTTCTCTTTATACAAGTTTATGGTCTTCAATTAGATAATAATTACTGATTTTGTGTTTATTTTAGTATTCTTGCTCGTGATTGTTCGTTTGCCCGTTTAGTTTTACCTTTACTGTCTTTCATTATGCATTTTGTAGTTGCAGAGACTTGAAATTCTCACATTAGCAGTTTAGTGATATTTTCTTGCTAGTGATTGTTCTTTCTGCCCCTTTAGTATTTACCTGTACTTTCATTATGCATTTTTTACTTGCTGAGAGTTGGGGGATTCTCACATTAATTATTACTGCTTTTTGTGTTTATATGCAGTTTACTTATATATTCTTGATCGTGATTGTTCTTTCTGCCTGTTTGGTATTTATCACTGTCTTCAATGATGCATTTTGTAATTGCAGAGACTTGGTATTCTCACAGTAATTGTTACTGCTTTTGTGTTTTATATGCAGTTTAGTTATATATTCTTGCTCGTGATTGTTCTTTCTGCCATTTGGTATTTATCACCGTCTTCAATTATGCATTTTGTAGTTGCAGGGACTTGGTATTCTCACATTAATTTTTAATGCTTTTGTGTTTTATATGCATTGTAGTTATATATTCTTGCCTTGATCAGGGACGGATCTACTTTATAAGTTAGTCTGGCCACAGCATCCCCACGCTTCGGTTAAAATTTGTGTTATGTGCATAGATATCTGTGAAAATCTGTATATATATGTTAAGTGGCACCTAGAATACAAAAGCCTCACTCGGGCAGTGGTGGGTCCAAAATTTTCACTAAGAGGGTTCGAGAAATAAAAATGCAGAGCCTGGGATTTGAACTTGAAAACTCAAGGTGAATTTTGAACCCCTAACTACTGAGTCAATCTCTAGTCTTTTATTCAGGGGATTCAAAATTTATATTTATGCATAAAAAATAAAAAGATTACCTTATATAGTGGTTCATAACTCAAGTCTCAACAGGAACATTATTAGTTTTTCCACTTTTTTTCCCTTCCTTTATCTACTTCTTAGGTGTCTCCTTTATTTCCATTGGGGGTCCACCTCTTTTCCTCCTTTTTATTTGCTAAAATTCAACTCCGACAATTATTTGGTGTTTCCAAAGGTTTTCATGATTTATTAGTATCACATCTTCCCTACAACAGAAGCACTAGATTGAAATACTTTTGCAAAATGAGATATGAAATAATATCATGACTAAGATAGATGACATTACTTACCGAAAGGAAGTCTGAGTCATATGTTCTCTGATCAAGCGTTATACCGGAAAAATGGAGGCAGTTCCAATAAGTATAAATGGATTTGTCTAGAAATAAAGCTGTGGGGAAGTCCTGTTAATTACTTATGCCCCTAGTTTCTTTACCTATCTTTCATCTAGTTATTAGTATCCTTCCAAAATATGCCCTTCCTTTTGCTATTTCAGTTTCCTTCCATGATGGACACTCTTTGATGTCACTTGTCAACATGAGCTGTTTTTCATCAATTCATGAGTTTGATAGTTTTAAAGTAACCATGGAGAAAAATGTAAGCCATAGAAGCTTTCCCGCTTATCATACATCCTTCCTTTTCAATTATTGTAAATGTTTACAACATATGGACCTTACAGCTCAATTGTGCGGTGCACAGTAGTTGCATCTATAACTTCACCGCAAGATATAGAATCTAGTTGAAAACCTTAGTAATTTGTCAAATTGCAGGTTGCTGAGATGGAAGCTATATTGCAAGCTCATAATATCACAATGCCGGCTCGTGAAGTTCTTGTAGATCTTGCTGAGAGGTTCAGGTTGGTTGTTAATGTACTAATATTTAGAGTTACTCCTTAGATTTATATGCTCATGAAGCTTGGAAGGTAATATACCTACTTCAATGTAGCTCTTCAGCAGAGAGATCTGGAAAATTTGTGGTTCAAATGAAACAAGTAAGAGGCTTTTCATTTTTTGCACTGTAATTTATAATGATCAACTGAAACGCTTTCACAACTATGCTATTTATCTTGTATCTAAAATTATGAAAGTATTGTCATAGGTTTGGAACTGGTTCCAGAATAGACGATATGCCATTAGAGCAAAAGCAGCTAAGGGTCCTGGTAGATTTATTGCCCCACCTGCGCCCCAAAGTGATCCACCTGCAGTAAAGGTTCCTGCGAAATTGAGTGCCTCACCTATGCCTCAGAGTGATCCCACTGCAGTAAGGATTATGCCCCAAGCCTCTCAACCCATACCTTCTCCTCAAGGTAGAATTTGAAATTTCCTACCATGTTTCAGAACAGTCACAGATTCTCTTATGTTTTTTTTATGATTAACAAGAGTCCTATGTATTTGGTTTTCACTATTCTTCCTTAACTTGTCCTACTTATGTTAGGTACAGCGAGAACAGTGCCCCAAGCACCTCAGCCTCTGCCTGCTCCATCAGGTACAACTGTTGAGCAATATTCTTATGGTTTCTTGTTTTTGCAAAGGTTCTTCTTAGTGATCCTTTCAACGAGTACCAACTTAAGTTTGGGTATCACGATTTTTCATTTATTCTAGTTGCATATTTTTATTCTACTGTTATGTAGGTTCTCTACTTTTTGATATACTACCAGCATATGGGGTTTTCTTATCCCAAAACATCAATAAAATATTACTTTATCTCACACACACACAAAAAAGAAGATCATATCATTCTACTAATCTATACTTTGTTATGTGATATATATCTGAACTTTTTGAGCAATATGTGCTATATGTCTGGTTACCTGTTCTGTGGCAATCTCATGGCAGTGTGCTTATTCGAGCAGTCTTAAGCTTGGGGGAACAGAAGTACTCAATACTAGTAATTTCCTTTTCGATACTTTTGATAATGTAATGTGCTAAAAGTATGGTGTAGGAATTACGGTGCTTAAGCTGTTTCTTGTGCTTCTTGGTTCCACCTTATCTTGAATTACTCTCCAGCTAACTGATAAGATGGCGCTTTCGGATTTGGAGTGCTGTATGTCGGCAGAATTATTATAAGTTTATAACTGTTGAAAATATGAAGTGAATTTGATCCTCAGTTGGGCTTTATTACATAAATTCATGTCAACTTGCGATAAAAGAATTGGAGGAGAATACTTGTGAACCGGCATAATATTGTGAGCTAGCTGAGTACTCTCTTTATAAATAAATTTTTAGATTACCAAACATGGTGATAATTAATTAGAATAAATAGCTAGATCTACCAACCTGAGGTTCCTCTGTGGTTTTACAGTCGAACAGATTGGTGCTTGGAAACATAGAGTTCACTGATTTGATCTTCACTGATTCAGGACGAGTAAGGAATATCTCATCAAATAGGAGTTTAGTTGTGGTCTCATTAAATGATCATGTTTTGGAAATCTGTCTGTCTCTAAGAAAGTACTTCGCAAGTCGCAACAGTGGTATTGTGGAAAATAACGGCTGAATCACTACCCTTGTTGATAAAATCTTTCTGTTGAACATTTAAAGAATGCTCCCATGGTCCCAAGGCGCTTTTCGCAAAAACCTTACCTAGGGCCCTTCTAGCCTTTGGGACCCTCATTCTGGTGACCTGTCTTCATCAGAATCAACTTCTCTTTCATACCTACCATTGCTCTCCTTCCAATTCTGCCGAACTTTCTTCATTGGAATTACCCACTTCTTATATCCTAACACTTCCTCTCCTACATCTTTTTCTTATGGAGAATAGAATCTATTTCAAATTAGGTGGAAAATCTTATGACCTTACAGAAACCAAATCTGCATCTGGAATCTGGCATGAATGGGTGGAGAGAAGAATGACTTTAAGCAGAGGAGCTCTGGTGTGATTGTGCAGAAGATTAAAGGAGATATCAGATATTAAAGGGAAGTCCTTTAAGTCTGGAGATGCAGAGACATATATTTATTGCTCATTAAAGTTCAATAAATATGGCAGATTTTTGTTGATTATTGTAGTTAATGGAGATGCCAGATCGGTCATCATTCTTCCGGAAAACACAGTTAATCAAAGCTTGGAAGGGACTTATTAATAAAATTGAATTTTTTTTAATAAGCCACTGGAGAAGCAAAATACATTTACAACAGCTAAGGATGACACTAACAGGGGAGAAAGAGGTGAGGGGAGCTACAAAGATGCGATATACAAGAACAAATGGGTAGAAAATGAAAATCCTATCAAAAAAGATTCAGTAGTAAAAGAAGTGCTCAGTGACAAACATCCCCTAAAAGAAGCTTGGTAGGCGGCTTTCTAGGATGTGATGAGATCCCTACTTCCAATGATGTCAAAAGTTGGACTCAAAAATCTAGGAAAGACATCTTTTTATTTTTTTATTTTTTATAACCATGGTGTCTAGGCCAGCTTGCGCACCTCAATTAATTCCACGGGATACCTGTCACCTCCCACCAGCAATAGGTACCAGGTAACCCTGTCCACCAAGGCTAGGACAGATGGGAAAAAATCACCTAGTATTTTTTTTGTCTCTGCTGAGGTCCTGAGACCTTATGGTTCTCACCCGCTTCATTGACCAATAGGCCACACCCTTCGGTGCTAGGAAAGACATCTATAGCCTTCAAGTATATGATATGAACGGAATTCAATTCCTGTTTGGGTTTCAGTCAAGAAGAGATGCAAAACATATATACTATTGGGAGAATGGAAGAGGGAAAATCATCATGTACTATTGGAGTGGTGGTCACCTATGGTGGGTGCCATCCCATAAAAGGTGAATTTTGACTGGTTCTGGCTTTGTATTTTGGGGCTTCCTTTACAGCTCTGGTCTAATAGAGTGATGAAGGAAAGAGGAGAGCAATATGGTGGGTGGATTGAGATGGAGGAGGAAACCTAGTTGAAAAAGCATATGAGATGGGCTTGTAGGGAGAAGGGATCGGAGGATAAAATCCCATTGCATGTCAAAGTCAGTGATGGTGAATCTGTTTTCACTTTGCTGGTATGGTGTGAAGCTCCGACAAGGTTCAAAAAATTGAAGAAAGTATTGCAGCAGGATCAAGGTGTCAGTACGAGGGCTGGTAGAACATGCTAATATTAGCTTGACACAGAAGATGATGGAGACATGTGAGAATTTGGGGCAAAGTGATACATGTATTGATCTAACCAATAATACCCTCATCTGTATCCAATTCCAATTAGTGATGGGGACTACATGCTCAGTAAAGAATCGTAAAAGAGCAACACGTCACCACTGAGGTGTCAAGGGCTGTGCTCTCAGTAATCACAAACCTCTTGGGCCCTTTTAATAGCAGGAAGGCGATGGGCCTTTACCAGTTAGGCCTGATATCCCTTTTAAGGCCCGAGCCATTTGTCGATCGTATCTCCAAACATATAGAGATTCTACAAGAACCCCCAGTTTCCTGTTTCTCAAAGGACGAACTGGAAACATGCATCAGGGCAGAGAAGATTCATGGTTTAGGCTATCACTACTACTGCGATGAAAGCGGGGTTGATAGTCTTTGAGTTTGTGTTTGGTGTAGCTTTCAACAGGAGAAAGAGCAATATTTTCCCAGTAAAAGAAGTTCCACAAATTCAAAGTTTGGCCAACATTCTAGGGTGCAAAATTGATTTTCCAACTGCTCATCTAGGCATGAACAATTATAAAGAGTTGGAAATTGGGATGGGATTGTGGAAAAAACAGAGAAGAAACTAGCCAAATGGAAAGCTCAGTATTTATCTCCAGGTGGTAGGATCACTCTAATCAACTCAGAGCTCGGTATTTATCTCTAGGTGGTAGAATGACTCTAATCAACTCAGTTTTGGATTCTTTACTAACTTATGTAATGTTTTTGTTCCTCATTCCTTCTAAGGTGGAAGTGATACTAGAAAAGTTGGGGAGGAATTTCCAGTGGATGGAAAACAAGGAGGAGAAAGGTATTTATTTGGTGAAATGGCAAACAACTCAACTAACACAAGCAGGCTGGCGGCCTTGGAATCAGAAATTTAGGGATACAAAATAAGTGTCTATTAACAAAATGACTACCGAGATTTGTGATTGAGGCGCATGCTTTGTGGAAGAAAGTCATTTCCAACAAATATGGACAGATCTCACCATGGTACACCAACATAGTGGCTAGCCCTTATGGCGTGTCAGTATGGAGGACAATTAGGAGTCTATGATCCAAGCTAGCAATAAGTATAAATTATAGTAGTTTGAAAAAAAAAGCATAAATTATAGTGTGGAAATGGTAGCATGATTCAGTTTTGGAAGGTGCACTGGATTGGTTATGAGGCTCTGATGGCAACATTCCCAGTCTTGTTTTCTTTGTGCAATGATCCATAAGTATGATCAATATTTGGTCTACTCAAGGGTGTAACCTCATCTTTAGAAGGAATTTGAGTGACTGGGTAGTTGTTAGAGTAGCCTTACTTTTACAGGGTTTGAATGGTTTCAGAGATACAACTATAGCTTCAGACAAAATAACCTGAAAACGTAGGGATGAGAAGTTTTCTGTCAACAGGTTATACAGGCTAATACAAGAGGGATATTTTGGAGCAACCTGGTAGCATATCAGGACCATGGAGACGTATCTGGAAGTGCAGCATTCCGACTAAGATAAAATTCTTCACATTGTTGGTGACTAAAAGAGCATCCCTCACACATGAAAAATTAAAAAGGAGAGAATTTCAGATTGCCTCTAAATGCTTTCTGTGTGAGGAGACTTAAGAAACTAACAACTTCTGGTTCCTTCATTGCAAATTCACAGCATAGATATGGGCCTTATTTCTTAACATCACAGACTAGGTAGATAATGCCAAAGCATACTTCAGATTTGTTAAGCTGTTGGATAAGAAGAGGAGGGAGAAAAGCCAAAAGAAATGGTGGAGGATAATACCATCATGTATATGACGGTCAATTTTTTTTGATGAAGTAAGTGATTGTATTAAAAGCATCAAGTAGATGCAAGAGAATTACAAAGAAAATATAGGAGGTAGCTCCAGATAAGCAAAAAGTAACAAGTAGGGTCTGGGAGCTAAAACCTATTGCAAAAACTCTCTATGTTGTTAAGCTGTATATGACGGTCAATTTGGAAGGAAAGAAAGAATAGATGTTTTGAGGACAGTACTAATCCGACTCAGACAGTCAAAGAGAACTGCATCAATACTTTTTACTTTTGGGGTAAAGAAGGTGTAGTAGTAGCTGAACTGTTGGTAGATTTTTTAGGTGCTTTGTAAGTATTTAGATTTTTGTTCCTTTGTTTTTACTCTTGTTTGTTTATTTTCTGGGCACAACTATTTGCAGTTGCTAGCAGAGCCTTTAACTCTGAGGAATACAACATTACATTTATCCCAAAAAAATGACTGAATAAGAAATATGGCCAAATTTCAAGTACGGTAGTTAAATATAATACTGCAAAAATTTGTAGGCTTCTTTTGCTTGTTTCCTCTTTCTCTCTTAAAAAGAACTTGTTTTTCCTTTAATTGTATTTCTTTCAAGTCATCACCTAACTCCATGTATTTTCTAATTTTTTAGTTGCAGTGCAAAGTGGGGGCAGGAGTGTTTCAGATAACACTCAAATGGAGTTTGAAGCTAAATCTGCAAGAGATGGTGCATGGTTTGTCTTTTACGTCATTCAAAACATTTATGCTTGGGTTTATCATTTGCTTCTTCTCCACCTTCTTTTTATCTTGGTAGCTAGTAATTATAGGTTAATGTTATTATCCTTCCTTAGGTATGATGTAGCAAGCTTCCTATCACATAGATCTGTGGAGACTGGTGATCCGGTAATTCTCTTAGCTACCTATCTAAGGTTCCGTGAAAGAAATTATTTGTTAGCCTGCTTGGTAGTTAAATTTCTATTGCTGCATAGAATTATCTTTTGGTTCCTTCTTGTTATCCGTGGAGTTTGCCATTGATTGTTAAGGCAAGATTAGCCCTCTTATTTTTTCAGAAATCAGGAAACACATGATTGGCTCTTACACTTACCAGTTTTTTTTTTTAAAAACAAATGATTGGCTCTTTTCTAGTTTCCTCTTCCAGCCCCTCTGTAACATGCATGGCCTTTTCGTCTGATGTTGTGGGTTCATACTGCAAACTATGTTTTGGTCTGGAATATGCTCCAAAAACCAGAACCTACCTCTATAAAGTTGTTTCATTTACCTTGTGCATATCTTTTTCTTCCAGTCTGTTTTACCTTCTCTCTTTTTTTTTTCCTTATTGGTGATAATAAGTTTCTGATTTCAGGAAGTCCTGGTTCGATTCGCGGGGTTTGGAGCAGAGGAGGATGAATGGGTAAATGTACGTAAGCATGTAAGACAGCGATCTCTGCCATGTGAATCATCGGAATGTGTTGCAGTTCTCCCTGGCGATCTGATTCTTTGCTTCCAGGTGCATTTTGTTATGGGTCAATGTGAAAGTGAACTTACCGAATTGTCATCATTTAGCTAAAGCTCTTGTAATTTTCAGGAAGGCAAAGAGCAGGCTCTGTACTTTGATGCACATGTCCTTGATGCTCAAAGACGCAGACATGATGTGAGAGGTTGCCGTTGTCGGTTTCTGGTTCGTTACGATCATGATCAGTCTGAGGTATTAAATTAGTATATCCTTTTTCTGTAATTTTCTGCTTTTATCTCAGTCAGATTACTCATTTAAACTGCTGTTCCTTGTAGCTTTGACACAACTGCTGTTTACGAATTTGTATGTCTTTTTTCTGTACTCTGAAAATGTTGGGAGTTTTCACGAAAATATAGCATTCCTCCTGCTTTTAGAATTTAGACTTATATGGATCTGTCATGGTACGCTGGTTTATACAGTTGTTCTTTGGCTGAAATAAGCAACTGAAGAGAAATAGGATTTAGCCCTCAACTCTTTGCTCTTTGTGAAGGATGGGTGTGAGCTGTGAGAGACCACCTCTTGTTCCTTTGCATGGTTAGCACAAGTCCCCCCTCTGAGAAGTCAAGCTGGAATATCAATTCAGTTGCAGAGAGACAAAAGTAAAATTGATCAAATGTAAAAAAACTAAGGAAATAACATACCTTATCAAGGACATGACCCTAGATAGGAAAGTTTAGAAGGCGAAAATTAGGGTAGAAAACTAGTAAGTAGTTGAGCACTGGCGCACTTTATGTGGGAGAGGTCGGGGGCTATTTAGTCGTTGCATAGTCTTATTTTTTAATGCGTTTTACTATTTGTTGCTTCATTTGCTTTGTATCTTGCTATTTATTGTCATATTATTTTTCTATTTTGAGAACTTTTCTTTTGAGCTGAGGGTCTATTAGAAACCTCTCTACCCCACAAAGGTAGGTAAAGCCCGCGTACATCCTACTCTCCTTAGGCTCCACTTGTGGGATTACACTAGGTATGTTGTTATGATGAACACATTAAGGAATAGAAGAGTGCTTATGATGGATAAGATATTATTGGTGCTGCACGTAGAATGAACATTATTGTAGTACGGGAAGTTTTAATAGTTTTTGATCCTAGGCTAAGCCTAGTTATGAGGGAGAACCAAGATAAACTTGGAATTAGGCAGCGGCGATTGGTGGAGGGCGTCACCATATGAGCCCATCCATTAAAAGAATCGAATAACGACTTGAGAGGCTGACTATATGCCTACTGCAGCCAAGTGGTTTTTGAATTGTCAGGTAGCATTCAAACATAATGATAGCAGTAGTAGTTCAGCTGAAAGCTTTTGCATTGTTATCTATTCCTGGTTATTTTGGAACTAGTCTCTGGACATGTGTGTTGCACGTGTTATTCTATATCAATTAATACAAAAACATGATATAAACATAATTATTAAAATGTGTGCATACAAAAATATGATATAGATATAATTATTAAACTGTGTTTGTGGAAAATACAAGCTCAAATGTGGTAAGCCTATCTCCCAAGAATGCTGGATTGTCGCTTCATGAATATTGTATCTTATTTTCTGTAAATCGTATTCTTGCATTTCAACTTTCCAAGATATATTTATATGGATCAATTAAGTCCTGTATATGTCCCACAATTACCTTTGATGCTTCTCACTTTGATGTTATCCATAATTATTCCCGTTTCTCAAAGCTGTAACCTTGTTCTCTTATACTCCCTCCATTTCAAAATAAATGGTGTGTTTAGTTTGGGCACACCCCTTAAGAAAACTACTCATTTCTAGAAAATAAAATGTATTTTTTACGAACTTTCCCATGATTAATACCTGCAAAAGATATAGTTCTTTAGTAATTTCTTGGTTATTTAAAACGCCATTTGTTTAAGGGTAAACTTGGAAGAACATCGTTAATATCTTCTTGATTATGTGAAACACCACTTATTTTGAAACGAAGAGAGTACTATATGCTACATTTTACGCTGATATCACAAACATAAAGGTAGCATAAAACTTGGTGAGTGCAATTAAAAGCCTAATTTCCAAAATAGCAAAGATTTATAGGTTGACTGTTGACCTCTTTGACCTTTTGTGAATCTTTTTGCACTCATATGTACTGCGCTGTGGGGTACGCAACTACCTTTGGATGTTGGTCATTTATGTTTGAATCTTCTAATTTCACCCATGGTTTCTTGGAACACTGAAAACATCATATCATTGTTTAATCCATTTGTCTTTTCCTATCTAGGAAATTGTTCCTCTGCGGAAGGTTTGTCGTCGGCCTGAAACTGATTATAGGTTACAGCAACTAAATGTTGAATTTGTGAAGCAGCAGAAAATAGGTAATGACCCTACAACAGGCATTACTACTAAGGTTTATCCTCCAGCTGATACACCACAGAAAGCTCAAACCGAAATAAGGATAAAACCAGCTGCACCAACACAGAAGCAGCCTGCACAGGAAGACACCACCAAGGTAGGACCAAACATGGCTCCTGTGGAGCTGCAAAAATCTAGTACTGATTCTCTGACTGGAAATACTTTGGCTGAAACAACACCCAAGCTTATGGAAGAAATGACGGAGAAGTCTGTAGCTGAAACAGCTGAGGCGCCTCAGGAAGAAAAAAGAGAGATGCCTCTGGCAGAATTAACAAACAAAGCACCAGAGCAGCCTCCTGCTGAAACAACTCTTAAGCCTCCGGCTGCTTCTACTTCGAAGCCAGCTGAAGCAACAGAGGAGCCACCTGCTGAAACAACTCTCAAGCCTCCAGCTGCTTCAACAGCGAAGCCAGATGAAGCACCAGAGCAGCCTCCCACTGAAACAACTCTTGAGCCTCCAGCTGCTTCAACATCCAATCCAGATGAAGCACCACAGGAGCCTCCTGCTGAAACAACTCTCGAGCCTTCAGGTGATTCAACATCAAAGCCAGCCAAAGCATTGGAAGAGCCTCCTGCTGAAACAACTCTCGAGCCTCCAGCTGATTCAACATCAACGCTAGTAGCTGAAGCACCAGAGGAGCAGCCCAAGGCCGAGGAGCATGTTGATGCTGGAGCCACCGCAGCTTCCACTGATCAGGACAATGTACCTGTATAAGCAAATCCTGTCGCCAAAAGTTATAAACATTGCCAGTGTAGCCAACATTACCAAGTTAGGATTCCATAGGGAACGAGAAGTCCAGGGTTGGAGGAGGCGGGTTAGAAACTTATTCTTGCGCATCCCTCCAGCCCAAATCACAAATTGAACAAGCGACACGGCTCCGGTAGCTCAGTGGTAGTCTTGTAAAATAGTTCTTCACCTTTAACTTAAAACTCTTAATTCTTCTATCTTTTGTCTCATCATGAGATGCTATTCCATTTAGTGCTCCATGAATTTTACTTGCATCTAGGATATAGCTGCCGATTCTGTGTTTAGCATTACCAGAAGAAAATGTAAAAAGAAGTTTCTTATTGTTTTCACTCATTAGGGGTTGTTCGGTAGCGGGTTAGAGTTATGCATGTATTAATAATACAGAGATTAGCTATGAGGGAAACTATGTATTATTTTATGTGGAATTTAGTTATTTATCAATACGTTATTTCACCTGTATAAAATAATACATTGATTTCTTTATAACTTATACCAGTATTAACTATATGATTTCTAAATTGTAAACTAAACACCGTAAGAATTCTACATATGAATAACTTACTTTTTAACCAGCTACAAATGTGGAGCTACAAATATGGTATTACTTAGCAGAATTTACTACTTGCATAACTCATTTCCAAGCCAAGTACCAAAAGGGTCATTCGGTAGATGGTTAGAGTTGCACAGGTATGAAGGATTTAGTTATTCATGTATTATTTATGCCACCTCTATCTTGTATAAAATAATATATAAATTTTCTCATAACTTATACATGTATTAATTATGTTGCTAAATTGCAAATCAAACACCATATTAATTTTATACACGAATAATTTACTTTCTAACCAGCTACCAAATGTGACATTACTTATTCTCGGAATGTAATACTTGCATAACTCATCTCCAAACTAGCTAACCAAACAATCCCTTGGTGTACACGTTATGAATTCATTTGAATCCTGTAGCTTTGGTTCAAAGACTTTATATGTTAAAAGATTCATTAAATAAGTACAAAATACAATAGATTTTAAACCTAGTAAATCAAACAGGTTCTAGTAGAGTTTCAAGCTCAAATCATAAAGTTCACAAGAGAACTTCACAAGCACTGCAACTGGAAGGATGTACAAAATGCAGAACATACAAGATCATTATGAACTTACACTATCTACTGTTTAATATCCCAATTTTGTTGGAATCAAAAAAATAAAATAAAAGATCAAATGGCTCCTACAAATTCTATTTGGTGTTTATAAGTTGCACTGTAACTTCATGAGAACTGGCTGGGGATGTATGTAATGGTTCAATCATTTCGACTTCTCATCACTTGTTGCTGTTAAATTTCACTATCAACGATCGAACATATGGTCTTCTGGGCCATGACCTATCTTAACACCTCTGAGTATGCACTGCTGGCCTTAATATAGCTCACTCTGAACTGCCTTGTGCACCTATAGGAATCTCAGACATAAAACTTGCTAGCGTCTGCTATTATCGCTGTCTGGCTGCAAAAGGAGATTTTGTTCATCAGAACTGACATATTATAGTTGTTTTCTTGATAACTGCTTCTAATGCAACTAATTTATGCCACACTTCAAGGGAAAAATATGTCTATATTCATACAAAACCCGGCCCTGCACACATAAGAACATGTATTCTGCTACAAGAATGAATATCTTGGCAAAGGCTGTTGAATACCTTGGGGGCCTAAAGGATCCATTAATGTTATCAAACATATAACAGGAAGTATATAAATTGAACAAAAGATCCCTCAACAAGGCCAGTAATTTTCAGTTTCAGCCTCATATCACATGCCCATTTCCCTCAACTTCAGAACTTCTGGTCAATTTTTCTTATCCCATCTTGCAACCCTACTGTCACTCGGAGCTCATAACTCTCGCAAAATGGTTGGTCCCTGTTGGGTAGTATGTGTAAGAAAGTGAAAGTTATGATAATGAAAGAAAAGAATGCTGTTTTCCTATTTTCTCCTGCCATGCAGCAAGAAAAATCAACAAGATAGTTCTAATTTGTAACATGTCAACAAATCAACAGTCCAAATCTACTCGCTTATAAAAGTTTATCTTGTTCTATTGTTATTGTTTGTTCCCTGACAAATTCTTGAAGATCTAATCACCTTTTTTATCCCTTTTAGTTCTCGCACTCTCCAGATTTATTTAGTCTTCTCTGACTGTTAAAAGTAGTGCTGATAGTTTTTTTCTAGCCGATCATGCAGATTTTCAAGAGTACCTGCAAGAGGCTTTGCAACCTGTTAATTTCTACCATTTCTAGAGAAGCCCATATTGGCTCTTGGCTGGCCATTTGCATGATTAATTCTGCAGAGGAAGATTGCAAAAAATTAACGGAATAATAGAGTATGAAACCTGGTGTGCAATTCTAAATCGCATTCTTCCACTATTTTGTATTCTCGGAAGTTTTATTGCCATCGTCTTTGTTCCCTTCAGTGCTATCTACAGTACGTGATGGTGTTGAATCCTTTGAACTCAACTGTGCTTCACCTTTATTGTTAGTTTCTCCACTAGCAGAATCTCCCATGAAAGAGTTCAAGGCAAGCTGACCAGAATAAAGTAACAAACCGATAGAGTTGATGCCAAAGACAAATGTTGCGAGGTAGCATATTCCATTTATAATAGTTCTGCAAGCAGTTGTAAATATGAAGATTTCATAATCTTTCAACAGGAAAGCAATGGATTACAGTATAAGCGAAAGCTATTAAGAACTACCTAATAGTTATTGTTATCTGGCGAACCTGTTGCAAACACAAAAAAAGAATGATTATCAAATGATAACTGATAGAAGAATGAAACTGACACCATCAACTTTCAAAGCTTTAAAAACACATAGTTTGCTTAAGAATAGGAAATAATAAACAGGAATCAACAGCTGTCACTTTTGCACCTTGTTATCATGAATTTTAGCTTTTGCATTTAAAATACTAAACATCAAGGTTAAACTCACTGCCGCAGAAATTGTTTCTTTAGGACAGTTCCCTCATCCAGGTATCCCCTATAACGGCTTTAACTTTTCTTCATTGTAACTGCAATTATAGTTGTGTTGTAAATAACTTGTATGACTTGTATCTATATTTTCAGCTCAGCAGCTGTCTATACAACAAAGCCCTAAAAGCAATCTGCGCACCAGCATTTGATAAATTAGTAATTAACTAGTTGACACTTAAACTGATGCAGTGTCATTCCCGTGCTATTGTCTGCAGAAACTATATATGAGGCAGGTGAAACTTGTCCATAAGTACTTCAGAAGAACACGTCCACAAGGAGTTTGCTCATCATTGGCATTCATAACTAGGCAAAGAGTATCTAAATCTCCAAGGATATGGCAGAGCAGACTTAGGACATATTGTGTTGTAGTTATACCTAAAGGAACCATAGATGTGGTATGACAACAAATATTTCTGAAATACAACTAAAAGAAAGAACAAAATCTTTAGTCTAAATGTGATAAGATCAAAATTACTACTGAGCATAAAGCCATAAAACCAGGACACCAATCCTGCGAAACAATATTGTATGTGGCTCTTGGACTTTGCTATAGTCGTTCGCCTTCACTTCTTGAGAGACTAAATTGGAAAACTTATCGGAGGAACTAAACTAAATCTACACTCCTCTCCCCTACCCTCCAAATTACAACAGCGAATTGCTTTTGAATTAGTTTTCCTGTCGCGGGGGAGGGCCCTCAACAGATCCAGAAAATTGCAACATTTTTTTTTTCAATAGAGAAGGAAGCTTATACAGTCCCAGAAAATCACTGGGGACTCATGGTCCGCTGTCCCCACCAAAAAATGTAACCCTCTTCGGTGATGTCAACCCAATAGTTGATACCAGACAGTGAACATTGGCAAGATTCTTTCACTAGAGGATCTGTTCAGAGTCACAAAATCTACTCCGACAAAGGTATCAGATTGATGGTAAGCTAAACTCTAGTTACCATCAATTCTCCACTAGAGTATGGTATAGATTCTGTCCCACTCCCTTCTTCCCATTCTGAGTGAGTTGTCTGAATGTTTACCCTACTTGTTATGCATTATATGGGACAGCAAATGTAAATGCCAATGAGAATGCAAACCGAGAAATTATCTGAAAGCGCTTGGCGGTTAAGAGAAGCTTCGATGGTGGTGGTGAACTTGTAAAGGAGAAGTGCAATAATGCCAGCTGTTAAACCTCCCAAGAGTGCCTGAGCAGGTGAAGGTGGAGTCTTGGCATCAATTGGTGTTGGCGTAATAGCTTTCAAACTCTCCACTGCCTCCTCCTTCAACGTTTTCTTCGCTCCAGTTGACCTAAGTTTCTAATACCAGCAAAAAGAAAGCTCACATTGTTATCACAAGATAAACATGTAAGCTCCTTAATACCTTCATTAATAACTGAGATCAAAGTCCTACAATAGATGATGCTTCCTAGTTCCTTCGCACATTACATGTTATCATGTCAAACAGATATGCATTTCTAATCAACTGATCAAATTTGAAGCTGAGTGATATGCTTACTCATACTTCCATAATCATATTCAATGAAATTAAAAATAAAGAGCGGAAAAACATGAAGATGAGAGCATGTACAACCTATTCATTGCCCATAACCTTCTGCTACTCTCATTTTTTTATGACTGTATTACTATTTGAGAATTCAGATCATCTTCCATTTTTTTTTTCCTCAAATGGGATATTGTACACAGGCGGGCCAAGATTTCAACTTTATGGGTTGCGGCTATTAGGATGACGACATTAAATGCTAATAACTGGATTCTAAATCTAACAGGTGTACATGTTCAATAAATATCTTAATACTAATACATTGTTTGAGCAAAAGCTACTGCATTTAACCAACATGCATCTAGACTTCTACCTCATAAGTATACTTACTCTAACTCATTTTATATNATTTCTTTAAAAAAAAAAAAAAAGATGACACTTTTCTGTATTTAAAAATAGTTGTATGTTTTAGACTAAAAAGTTTCAAAATTCTCTCTTTCTTTATTTCTTTTGAGTATGTACCCAGTTAAACACCATTGTATAAATTGAAACCAGCGAGTATTTCAAAATGCATTTAAATTCACACACAAAAAAAGACCACAACTGTACTTTCAAGTTCATGGAAATATGCAAAATTCACACTACAGATAGTGGAAAGTCACGAGCTTTTACCAGTTCTTTGGCACGTTTAGCACGGCGGCGGATGGAGCGGAAGAGGAAAACCGATATAGCTCCGGTGAGGAGAAGACTGGTGGCAGTTTGAAGCGGAGAAGGGTCATCAGAAGTAGCAAATATATCCGTTATTGAAGAAGGGAGCTCAATGGGTCCCTCCTCCGGTGGCGCGTTGGTTGTTTCTGCGCCGGAATCAACCATTTCATCTGGGGCCTCGGCTAGCCACGACTGTGGCGACGGAGGCGCGTGCGATTTAGTGGCTGATACCGAACGGCGCGTGGCGTTGGGTTTGTGAAGGAAATTGTGAAATGGAGTGAAAGAAGTGATGGGGTTGGGAGGGAAAGAGAGAG
>JACEIK010000075.1:426362-447078 GCA_018107945.1 Datura stramonium | reverse complement strand
GTGTAAGGGGTTAGTTTGATATAGTTGAGATGTTTCTTGAAAAGCCAAAGTCATAACTCTCTATTATATGAGTATATATAAGTCAAAGTCAAACAAACTATGGTTACGATTTTCTGTATCGCAAAATACCAAAATTGAATTTTAAAATACCAAACCATATCAAAATAATTTGATATGATTATAGTTTAGAATCTTCAAAAGCTGAAAACTAAAATTATTAAACCGAAATTTTTAATACCGTACCATACGCACCCTTAATTATAATATATACATACCGACAATACACAAATCTTAAACATACTCATTATTGAAAAAATAAATGTGTTACTTATAATAATTTTATTTTAATTTTAATCATATCCGATATTCATATTGAGATCTTATTAATTCGAATTGCTTGTTGCAGGTCTTATTATAATGGTCGGGTTATGACATAGTTAATTATGTTGGCTAAGAATAAACAGTTTCTTGTTCAACTAAACACATATTATAAAGCCAACTCATCAATTGGTAGTGATCATTTCGTAGATAACTTATGTTTAGTTTTATTGGGATCAAAATAATAGAGCGTTGTTATGTGATCAAGAGTAATAACTGTGAAATTTGAATGATAATAAATAAAGAACAAAAAGAAAAGAAAAATTAAAAGAAAATATTATAACGTGGTGTGGTCAATTGATCTACATATGAGAAAACTAATATAAATAAAGAAATTATAAAAACTATCGAGAAAATAAATTCTCAAGCTAACTCTAACGCATTACATTATGAATGTTATTGTGTTATTGTATAAAAAGAAAAATCTCAATTTATAGAGGTTTAATATCTTTTCTGCAAGAAAATAATTATTTCCCTTTTTAAAGTAAAACACAACAACGACATACTAGTGTAATCCCTCAAATGAGGTATAGAGATGGTAGAATGTTCGCAGATCTTATCTTTACCTTTTACAAGTAGAGATATTGTTTTCTATACACCCTCGACTCAAGAAATTTTAAAATAAAACACAATTATAATAAAATTCAAATAAAATAACAACTTCAGGATAAATTCCGAACTAATTTCGGCCCTCAAAATCTAAAATCGAAAGTGCTCTCCTACTTGCCCCTAAGGCTTTTGATTAGGATGGTAATAGCACAACATGTAACGTGTAATGTTGTATAATATTAGTTAAACACACAATCACCTGTTCGAGTACATTTTGATATGATAATATATAATAGCGCTACATGTAACATGTAATGCACGCCATGTGTACAAACATATTTTTTGACATGATAATAATAACGCAACATATAATGTGTAATATTATATAATATAAATTAAATACATGTCACGTGCATGTTCGAGCATAAAAATCTAATATTTAATTATAATTATCGAAACGAATAGTGTATCAATGTCATTTCTTGTTACGTGCCTTAACTTAAATGAACATATGAATTGACATGAGAATAATCTTTGTATTCTTTTCTAATAAAGAAGGATTGCCCTCACAAAAAAACAAAAAAAGAAGAAGGAGAAGAAGAGTGTCATAGTTGCTAATTTAATTATTTGGAGTTTTAGTTAACCAATCATCTTTAGTACGTAACATTTTTAAAAAAATAATTATAGTGTTCGAGTTAATTTGTGTTTATCTCAATTAATTTCATGAATATCTATCATCTTTCATTTGCAATAGTTACAAGATAACTCTGTCCATCAAGAAATAATATAATACATATTACTAGCTAATCCATTAATTTTCAGCTAGAAAAGTGTGTTTCATAATAATCAAATAATCGATAAAATATATTACTTGATTTTTTTAGTCGATATACATGGATCATGTGTCCCTGCAATTTAAAATATCAAAAGGTGAAATATTTAGATATTTATCTCAAAATCCATTAGAGATTTTTTATCTTTCAATTTTCCAAAATTTGGAAAGTACACTAGATATTTTGTTTTTTTAAAAGTTTTTGCAAAACTCATTTTTTTGTAATAAGAGAAAACGTTTGGTTAATTTTTTTTTTCGAAAAAAAAAAAGAGAAACAATTTTCACCACCACGAGGAGTATATAGCTCTCATCTTGGCGCGTGGGGAACTTTTGACCACACAGCATCAGAAGATGGGTCCCACATCTCCAAACCAAGCACCCAACTGGGACCCGGTTAGTGTATGGATCTTTTTCGGGTCAAGTAAATTTTGACAGATTTTTTTTTTAAATATAAAAATCAAACCATCCATACAAAAAGAAACTAAAAAAATAAAATAAAATAGTATATTATTTAACTACTGTCATCTTGTATGTTAGTTCTGCTGAAGATTTAGATTCTGAAGTGTCTGACTTTGTTTCGAGTGCGGTTGGATGATTGAGATTTCTTTAATTGTTAATTAAAAATTTTGAAAATGGAATTATGAAAATAAAAAGTTTTTAATAGGGAGTAATGGATGTAATATGTAACATTTGGACTCAATTGAATTCAATTATTTTGGCTCAGATTCATATTCAAAATTTTAATCAGCTCTTGTTGATGGGGGGATACTTTATTTTGTAATAAGTCTATATAGTGTGAATTCAGATCAGTTGAACCAGTGAGCTTCTAATATAGATGATTAAAGGATCTGAACCCAGATTAATTGGATCGGCTAATTCCGAATTCGAATTCATAAATTTCAAAATTTGAATCTACCTCGGTTAGCAGGGAACTTTTTTTTATCCCATAACGAGTCTATATAATGTGAATTCAGAGTTGATTAACTAGTGAACTTTTAATACATATGATTGAAGGATCTGAATAATCCAAACTAATTGGATCAACTAATTTCGACCTCGAATCTATAAAATTCAAATTTTAAATTTGTTCCTATTGGTAGGGAGCTTTTTATCTCATAATCAGTTTATATAACATGAGTTCAGATTAATTGAACGTGTGAGCTTCTAATACGAATGACTAAAAGACCAAAACACAGGTTAATTAACTTAATCAATTTCAACATTAAACTCATAAAGTTTAAATCTTGAATTTGCTCAGATCGGTAAGAAACTCTTTTATCTAATAATTAGTTAGACCCTTGAACATCTAATATGGATGATTAAAGCACCTAAATCCAAAATTAATTGGATTATCTAATTTTAAACTCGAACTCATATAAAATTTTAAATTTTAAATATTGAACAATTAATTAGATCAGTGAATTTTAAATATCAAATGGTAAGGATGGGTAATAAAATAGAGCGTGAAGCTCTATATAAGACTATAAAACGAGTGGCCTTTAACCAAGCCTTCCAGTTCTTGCTTTGTCTTTTTTTTTTTCCTCTCTATTTAACAAAGTCAAGAAATTAACAAACCAAAAGTTTTAATTTCAGACTAATTTCAGAGTTGAGGTGGAAGTTTTCAACACCAAAAAAATGGAGGCTAATGGGGTGAAGGTGAAGTCAAATTCGGGTGACGGAGTTAACAACCAATTAGAAATTGAAACCCCAAACAATATCACAATCAAAGGGATTCTGGGATTGTTAATGGAAAATACAGAGACAGAAGAAAATGGGGTTTGTAATCTGAAGATGAAGAAGAAGAAAGTGATATCATTGGGAATGGGTGACCCAACAGCATATTCTTGTTTTCATTCACCTGCTGTTGCACAGGATGCTGTTCTTCAGACTCTTGCTTCTCACAAATTCAATGGTTATTCTCCTACTGTTGGCCTTCCTCAAACAAGAAAGTAATGTACACTCACCTCAATTTCCCCCTTTTTTTTTCGTTTCTTAATAATCGTGATGTCCGGACCAGTTTATTTACTAGTTTAACTCTGTCGATCCAGACTTGCACGGATGAGAAGGAATGAGCTACTGCCTTCTGTCCCAATCTCTTAACTCTTTCCACTGACACTTGGACAAACGGGAAGGAATCACCTAGTGCCTTTTGTCCCAATTTATGTGATATAATTTGTCTAAGCATCAAGACTATGCAATGTTAGAAAACTACCTTTAAAATAAATGAATTTAGTGTGATATAGTTTGTGTGGATACAACAAAACTATCTTTAAAATAAATGAATTTTTAAATAGGAAAGTACACCTTTCTGGACTTTTGGTCAAATAAGTGATATTCAACCTGGGGAAAAATATTTTAAAACTGACCAAAAAAAAAGTGAGTCATACAAATTAGGATAGAGGGATTAGTACTTTTTTCTCCGCTGTGATTTGAATCTGAGACTTCATAGTTGTCCTTTACGGAACAGTCACAAACGTATACAATTAGGAAAAATATGATTTAAATCTATATACACTGACAATTTTTAACATGTTGTAGGAGATAATTTGTCTTATTTTCAAGGTTAGTAATCTCATTATTATGAATGGTTACATGTAGGAGTGATTGTCTTTTAGGTGAGCTGATAGTCTAAAAATTCATTCACAATGTTAGTGTGTAGAAGTTAAACTCCGCAAAATCTGAGCTTTTCTTGTTAATGTGTATGGCTTTCCATGTTTATTACTCCCTCCGGTCTTATGTTAGTCATTTTGTGACGTTTTAGGAAAACACCAAGTTATTTTTTGATTTTTTCCGAATTTAACCATGTTGTTCCAATTTGTGAAGTGTTAATCAAGTGAGACGTCTAATGAGAGATATAACATAGTTTACACAAATTCTCTTATAATTAAGGTTATTACATGTCATTCTTAAAAGACAGATAATATGGATAGGAGGTAGTAACTTCTTTTTCCCTTTCATTTCTTTTTTTTTAAATTCTTTTTGAATTGAAGTTTCTAAATGTTAAATGAAGTAACATTATTCTTATGATTTACTAGTTGGTTACTTTGTTTTAATTTGTTGTTGCATATTATTGATGGAACAGGGCGATTGCAGATTATTTGTCGCGTGATCTTCCAGACAAGTTATGTGCAGATGATGTTTATGTCACAGCTGGTTGCACCCAAGCCATTGAAATAGCATTGTCGATTCTAGCCCGCCCTGGTTCTAACATATTGCTACCAAGACCTGGTTTCCCAATTTATGCACTTTGTGCTGCGTTTAGACACATCGAAGTTCGATACTTTGATCTCGTTCCCGGCAAAGGCTGGGAGGTTGATCTCAATTCTGTTGAAGCTCTAGCAGATCGTAACACGATTGCAATAGTAGTTATAAATCCTGGCAATCCTTGTGGAAATGTTTATAGTTACCAGCATCTTCAAGAGGTTGTCCTTACTGCTATTTTCCACACAACTTTTTACTATGTGTTTTTAATAACCATGTCAGGTCACCTCGACCAGTTCCACGGGATACCTGCTACCTGCATCAGTACAGATGGAAAAAAAATACCTACTGTCTTTTGCCTCCACTTGGATTTGAACTGAAACACAATTATTATTGTTTTTCTTTCCTTTTTGCATTCTGTATTAGTTCTGAGAATGTGTTTCGTATGTTAATATCAGATTGCAGAAACTGCTAATAAGCTTAGAACCATAGTGATCGCCGATGAAGTATATGGGCACCTTGCTTTTGGGGCTAAACCCTTTGTACCAATGGGAGTTTTCGGAGCCATTGCTCCTGTGCTTACTCTCGGTTCTTTGTCTAAAAGATGGTTAGTCCCTGGCTGGCGCCTCGGTTGGCTTGTCACAAATGATCCCAATGGCACCTTCAAAAACCCAAAGGTTTGTACTACACGCAGCATGATCAAGTACTTAGAATCTCTGTTTTTGTTCTATCTTTACCGACTTATGGATGGAATTATTTTCAGTTTGTTGAGCGTATTAAGAAGTATTGTGACATTTGCGGAGGTCCTGCCACCTTTATACAGGTTTGCATCTTATTCCTCATATTCTTTGTCAAACGTATGTGATTAATGTGTCTTAGAATTGCAGTTTAAGATATGATAAGTCGTAAATACAATAAGTGCAAGGTTTCTGAGTTTTAGGCAAGTCATTTAATTGAATCTCATGTATGTAGGCGGCTGTCCCTCGCATTATTCAGCAAACTGAAGACATTTTCTTCAGGAAGACCGTTAACTTGTTGAAGTGGACTGCAGACATTTGTTGTGAAAGGATAAAGGAGATTCCTTGTATTAGCTGCCCGCATAAACCAGAAGGCTCAATGGCCGTAATGGTAAACACTGAGAGAAATCGGAAACCAATATATCATTCAAGATATGCTTTTCAATTTTAAAACAACTTCTGTAATATATATGCAGGTGAAGCTGAATCTATCACTTCTTACAGATATTAGTGATGATATTGACTTCTGTTTCAAACTGGCGAAAGAGGAATCCGTTATACTTCTTCCAGGTAAGAACTAACAATCGAGTAAAAGCAACGATTCCTGAAAAAGTAAAACCACAACTTAGACATAAGGAGATCAGTTATGTTGCTCAGACCATCCAAAAATGATGCCACACCCATGTCAAATCCTCCAAAAATGCATAGCTTGTGGGTTGTCCAGCACACACCCGATGGAAGTTTTGAAGAGTCTGAGCAACATAGGAGAACAGAAAGAGGAAGTCTTATATTTCTAGAAACAATTGTTCAGAAATATGAATGAATAAGCATTTACAACAATGTGATTTCATCTGAACAAAACGTTTGCAGGACTTGCTGTGGGTCTGAAGAACTGGATTAGGATAACCTTTGCCGCGGATCCGTCTTCTCTTGAAGAAGCACTAGGAAGGCTCAAGTCATTCTGTCAAAGGCATTCATATCAACAAAATGGTCATCATTGATTCTAGTCAGTAAGCAATCCTTGTAATAAATTTTTTTCCCTCCTGAGCACCTCAGCTACAGTTAGTTGTCAAAATATAAATTGCATAATCATAGTGCAAGTTACAGCAATTTATTTATTTATGAACATGCAATAAGTAGTAATTTTACAGGCTGATCACATGGCAAGTTACAAACACATTGAACTGCCAATATTATTCTGCTGTACCTACTAATTCATGTAATCGAAACCTTGAATTACACTGTACATATACTAAAATGGAATACGTGATTACAGTCGATTTTGAGTTTGTATTTGACCGACTAGTCGTGAAGAGGAGTCTTGGCGTAACTGGTAAAGTTGCTGTCACTGTGTACAATAGACTCTTGTGGTGTGGTCCTTTCTCAGACCCCTCACGGAGCGGGAGCTTAATGCATCGGGTTGTCCTTTTTTCTTTTTAATTTGACAAACTAGTCGTGGAATCTCATGCATTGCATAATGGGAAGTCACTTTGATCTGAAACGCCTTCTTTTTGCATGGTTTGCCTCCGATACATAAAGAAGCTAGAAAGACATTTGTTAGACTTGTGAAGCTTGAATTCTGCTTCTGAAACACATATCAACACTAAGATGGAAACTTGTGATGTGGTATAGCTGGAAATTTTCATTTATATCTATGTGCTCGGGTCCTGTAAAAATGCACTACTTTTGAAGGATCTAACACGCATCTGTTAACATTTTTGAAGAGTCCAAGCAACATAGATTTGAATCCCCTGCTCCAATTCCCTTTTTGTCATGGCCAAGGTTCTTCAGGAATTCTATATGACTGGAAGCAAAAAAATAAAACAAGAAAATCATTCAACAGAAGACAGAAGAAAATATCTTGCAAAAGCATATGGTCACCATTCAAGAAATGACAGATTCAGAACGTACAGGGCTAATGAATATAAGTAAAAGAATTGGAGATCACACCTTCATCCAGCATCTTCATCATGTTTTCTATGAGTCTAGCATTTATGGCCTTGCTGCGGACTCTTCAAAAATATCGACGGGGGCGTGTCGAATTCTTCAAAAGTGCATCTTTAAAGGATTCGACACGGGTGCAGCATCCTTTTTGGAAAGTCCGAGAAACATAGCTCATGGCTTAAATGACAACAACTAGAGATTACCATGGTCCATGAAACTAAAATCCGTAATAATAGGCATTTCGTTTACTTGTCATAGAAGATCATTTCCTCACAGACATTTGCTACATATATAAACATTATTTTGGTAAAGGTTCTTGATTATTCGCGCACTCATTTGCTTTCCTGTTGGCAGAGTCCTATGTAAGGCCACAAGCCTGAACAGAGGCGGACCCATATGGTGGGTTGGGTGTGTACGTGTACTCTTTAACTTCGAAATTTTTTTCATATATATATGTGTGTGTATTCACTTAAAGAGCTATTATATATTTCTTAAATAGACCCCTCAAATATGTGTTGGACTGGTTCATTTGGTTCTGGTGCCCTTCAACGCAGGCGTGCGATCTAGATTTGAATCTGTGCTGCTACAAAAATGCATAAAACTTGTAGGTGGTGGTCTTCGCACAGAAAATCTAATGTATGTAAAATGGTGCCTAAAACACCCGTCCACGAAGTAAGATTCATCAAATTGTTTCATTTAATTTATATTTATACGATAGAACATCAGTTTCACAGATGCTTAATAAAATTTTAAAAAGGTAGTGTCGTACGACATCGCTCCCACTAACATGCGTTTATCTTTGTGGTGCCCCAATTGTCTTCGAATCCTCAGTTCGCCTCTGGACTTGAAGAATTCTTAGCATATTCAGGTTCTCGACACAATGAGAATTTTATTTTTGGAACCTAAAAGCAATTACCAATTCATGATCTGACGTGTTTTATTCTTGATTCTACGAGTATTAGTATTATAGTTTTCACCTTTGTATCACTATAGTAGTCTAAGAAACAATATTCTTCTTCAGCATATTGTCGAACACTCTATGAGAGCCTCCATCATATTCCCAATTTTCGGGTCCACATAATTCACTATATGTCAAAGTGTGTTTTGATAAATATTTGGTGATAGTCAGGTAAGAAACTTGCTCACTTAATACTTTAGATATAAAACTCGAAAAATCATGATACTTTAAATGTGTTTTACTATTAACTTAATATATATCATATGCATTAGAAATTTCGTTACCATTACCCTTTAGACTCTCAAAATGCTTTTTGTCGATGATTTAGTGGGATGATAAGTATCCTTTCTTCTTTAAATAGAAAATCTCGAATTTAGCTATATATGAAAATGGAGTCCGTTTTTACTAAGGAACATTTTACTTTCCAAGTAGAAAATTTCAGCGCCAATTTAAATTAATTAAGCGCCCATAATGAGTCATGAAGTGAATGCATATGATTAAAGAAAATGATATATTTTACGTGATTAACTTAACTATTTAATAGATGAATGAGAACACATGCAAATATCTTTTTAAAATTTAAACTGAAAATGCCTAATTGAAACACTTTATTAGGAGTTAAAATATTCAATTGGAACAAAATTTAGTTTGAGTGTCTAAGCGGATTATGCTGATATGTTTAATTGACTGATTATATATTAAGCCATTTTTTTTTCTTATAGGTGTATATAGCTTCTAAAAAGAATTACCCCATCCATTTCAGTTTAATTTGTTTGTCTTATTTTTTTTTTTAGTCCGTTTCAAAAAGATGTCTCTTTTACTCCTTTCGTCCAAAATAGTTGTCATATTTCATTTTTTGAGATTTAATTTGACTAAATTTCAAAGCTAAATTAAATTAGATTAATTCAAGATTTTAAAATTAAAATTTTGATGTTCAAATAACTATATAGAAAGTACTTTAAGTTATAATTTTTTTCTCATATCAATATGATGAAAAAAATATAACTTAAAATATTGATTAAAGTTCATATCATTTGACCCTCTATTTCAAAATAAGTGGCGTTTTAACCTTTTTATTTTGTTTCAAAATAAGTGTTGTTTCACATAATCAAGTAGACATTAACGATGTTCTTTCAATTTTAATCTTAATTAAATAAAGAAAACTTTACATAACCAAGAAACTGCCAAAGAACTACATTTTTTTTCCAGGTATTTATTAAGAATAAGTTACTCCCTTTTTTTCATTTTATTGCAAGAATAAAATTTGCAGACCCATTAAGAAATAATTAACAGGGGATGATAATTTGATTAATATACCTATTAATTTTTTGGAATATACAATAATAATTCTTTTCACATTTTAGAATAACTTTAAGTACTAAGAGTAGAATTGAAAAAACATGACAATTATATCTTGAATTTTAAAACTAATAAATATTTTTGAAATAACTATTTTTAATACATCTGGTGCATGTTAAGCTAACGTGCCCTTCCACAGGGAAAGCGAGCTCGGAAACCAACCCAGAAGGTGTTGATGGCACAGGAGAGTAAGGCGAAAGGAACTCAGCAGCAGAAGAAAAAGGTAGGCCAAACACTGGTTAATGGGCAACTGATGACACCTTTGAAGAAAGCTGAGACTGTATCATCAGCTCTACTTTATGAAGAGGGTGAAATAACTACGAAATCAGAGGAATCTGGAAGCAGGACAAGGAAAAATGCAGGGATGGCAGTTGGAGGAAATGGGATTGATGAACAAGAAGTCAATGGAACAGTAAATATGGATGTTGAAGGACCAAATTCTCCGTGGGTGGGTTCAAAAGTAGGTAGTCCTAATCTCTCTTGGGCTGATGAGGTATAGTCCATGGAGGTAGAGAAGACTAGATCATCTGTGTGGGACAAATTTGATATAGAAAAGATTACAAATGCTGGATTTAAACTAGACTATGCGACTCCATTGACACAAGGTGCATCATCTGTTTGTGAAATTGAATTAGATGATATAAGCACTGAAATTTCTTATTGGAAGAATGCATTGGTATGTTATGTGCTGGGGGCATATCCACCATTCTCAGTAATGTGTGGTTATATCCAGAGGCTATGGGCGAAGTATGGTATTAATAAAATATCCATGTTGAAGAATGGAATAGTATTGGTACGATTTGACTCAGAGATTGGGAAGAATGAAGTGATACAAAAGGGATATACCATTTTGATAACAAACTATTCATCGTAAAAGCTTGGAATTCAGACATGGAGTTCACAAGAGATGAATTATATACTGTACCCATTTGGGTGAAACTTCCAGGACTAGAGTTTAAATACTGGAGTCCAAAGGGGTTGAGCAAGATAGGAAGTCTGGTTGGCAAACCTCTAATGGTAGATCAACACGCGGAAAAGAGGCTGGGTTGAATTTTGCGAGGCTGCTAATTGAAGTGGAGATGGATGCTGTGTTACCGGATAAAGTATGGTTCAAGAACGAGAAAGGGGTTTTGATCGAACAAAAAGTGGTATATGAGTGGAAGCCATCATTATGTCAATATTGTAAGAAGTATGGGCATAGTGAAGAAGAGTGTAGGAAGAGGAAGATTGGGACCAATATACATAAACAAGTAAGGAATATGGGAATGGAGGTTCCAACAAAGGGAGAGGGCTTAAAGCAACAAAATCAAGTGAAGAACCAGGAGGACGATGATAACCAGAAAATGCAGGCTGGTGGTAATTTGAATGAAGAAGGAGAGATAGGAAATCAGAGGAAGGGCAAGGAAGCAGAGGGTCAGCAGATTGTATGGAGAACACCAGCACATCCAAGCCCAAGGAGACAGAATCAAGTAACAGATAAGCAAGTAATACAACCTAATACATTTGATGTGTTGGGAGATACAGACTTAAGTGACAAGGGGCATATGAGGAGTAGTGAAAAAGAGAGGGGTTCATTCATTCCCAATATGGGGAATGGATAGTATACTATGCTGGAATGTAAGGGGACTTAATAGTCCCAATAAGCAAAAGGAGGTTAAGCTCCTTTGCAACAACCAATCTGCTGGTTTGATTGGGCTATTAGAAAATAAAATAAAAAGAGATACAATAGGGAGGGTAGCACAAAATCTGTTTGGTGGTTGGGAATACATAACAAATTTGGAGGTACATTATAATGGACGGATATGGATAACTTGGAGACCTGATTTTTATCAAATTAAATTGGTAAGCATGACTGAACAGGCCATCACTTGTGATTTCAAGCATATTCCTGGTCAGAGAGAGTTTCTTTTGACTATGGTTTATGCTTTTAATACTAGGGCAGGAAGAAGGGACCTATGGAGATACTTAATCAATACAAAAAGTGGAAATCAAATGCCATGGCTGCTTGTAGGGGATTTTAATTCAGTATTAAAAGGAGAGGACAGGATAGGAGGTAATGCAGTCTCATATGGAGAGGTTATTGATTTTAAGGAATGTGTAGATCAATGTGAGCTAATGGAAATTCCCTGTAATGGTAGCAAATACACATGGACTGATAGAGGAGAGGACAGGATTAGCTCGAAAATTGATTGGGTATTTTTCAATAGAGTATGGCTAGACACAATGCCAACATATGTAGCAAGTTTTCTGCCTGAAGGAATAAGTGATCATTGCCCAATAAACATCAAGTAAATTAATATGAAGAAGATTGGAAAGAAGGTGTTTTAAGTACTGCAATACATGGTCCCATCATCCAGAATTCCTACAGAAAGTTGAAGCAGTATGGAAGATGAAAGTGGAAGGCTATATGATGTATCAAGTTATCTGTAAATTGAAAATGCTGAAATATGAACTTATGAAGCTAAGCAAGGGACTACAAGTAATATTGTTAATGAAGCAAATGAAGACAGGGAGGCACTAAAACAAATTCAAATAGCTCTACAAGCAGCACCTGGAGATGCAATATTAGCACAGAGAGAGAAGCTACAATATCAAAAGTTCAAGAGAAGTTCTTATTTGGCTAAGGTATTCCTTCAACAAAGAAGTAAGGCTACTTGGTTGAGACTTGGGGATGATAATACTCAGTATTTTTTCTCAGTGATCAAGCATAGAAAGTTGCAACAGGCTATCACTCAGTTGCATGATAAGCAGAG
This sequence comes from Datura stramonium, assembly GCA_018107945.1. Taxonomy (NCBI): domain Eukaryota; kingdom Viridiplantae; phylum Streptophyta; class Magnoliopsida; order Solanales; family Solanaceae; genus Datura; species Datura stramonium. The sequence goes on along the minus strand of JACEIK010000075.1, from coordinate 434,367 downwards.
TGTTCTAGTTACTGATAATGAATCAATAGCACACATGATGGTTGATTACTATCAGGAACTATTGGGGAGGATACCTGTCAATAGAACTAAGGCTTTTCATAGTTTTTAACGCAATGGGAATCAATTGACAAGTATACAACAAATGGATTTAGTTCAACAATACACCAATGAAGATGTGGAGAGGGCAGTAAGGAGTATAGATAAGAATAAGAGCCCAGGACCTGATGGGTATGGCAGTGATTTCTTTAGAGCAGCATGGAAGATAATAGGGGATGATTTCACAGTGGCAGTATTAGAATTCTTTCAGAATGGCAGGCTATTGAAGTAAATCAATGCCACAATGATGTCACTGATTCCAAAAGTACAGTACCCCAAAATGAAGGGCAATATAGACCAATTTCATGTTGTAATGTGGTGTACAAGGTCATCTCCAAGTTAATATGCCAGAGATTGAAGGGAGTCACTCAATACTTGGTAGTAGAGAACCAAGCAGCTTTTGTGCAGGGGAGGTCTCTAATGCATAATGTATTCATATGCCAAGACCTACTAAGGCATTATAGTAGGGAGACTACTCCAAGGTGTATGATGAAAATTGATTTAAGGAAGGCTTATGATATGGTGTGATGGGAGTTTATAGAGGAGGCTATGCATGGATATGGTTTTCCAGAGTATTTTATTAAGTTGATAATGGTATTTATCACATCAACTAAGTTTTCTGTTAAAATAAATGGGGAGGGGCATGGATATTTTGAAGGAAGAAGAGGGTTAAGACAAGGGGATTCCATGTCACCATTACTTTTTGTGCTTGTGATGGAATATTTGTCAAGAGCTTTGAAGAAGATGGCTGAACTTCCAGACTTCAAATTTCATCCCATGTGTAAGAGAATCAAGTTGACACACTTGGTCTTTGCTGATGACCTGATGCTATTTTGTAAGGATGAAATTCATTCTGTAACAAGATTGATGGAAGTACTCAAGCATTTTAGTAAGGTGACAGGTTTGGAGGCAAACATGGATAAATCAAGCATCTTCTTTGCAGGAGTTGGTGATGAGGTTCAAACAGAAAATTTGAAATTGACAGGATTCTCTAGAGGTACTTTGCCAATGAGGTATCTTGGACTGCCAGTGTCATCAAAAAAATGGAGTAAAATGGATTGTCAACTGTTGGTGGACAAAATTACTAGTAAAATTACTAGTGTTACTCTAAAGCTCTTTCATATGCAGGTAGATTACAAGTGATTAATGCAGTCCTATTTTTTATGTACAACTTTTGGGGAACAGTCTATATATTGCCCCAGAGTATAATCAAAGAGGTGGACAAGAAATGCAGGGATTATCTATGGGGAAGCAAAGAGAATAAAAGGAAGGTAGCACTTGTATCATGGGAGAAGGTATGCTGGCCTAAGAAGAATGGAGAGCTTAATATCAAAAGCTGCAAGTTATGGAACATAGCATCTGTAGGGAAGTTGATATGGCAACTAGCATGTAAAGAAGATACCTTGTGGATTAAATGGGTACATAGGATTTATATGAAAGAAGATACTGATATCTGAACTCATATTCCTCCAGTAGATTGCAGCTGGTACTGGAGGAAATTGAATGCTATTAAAAAGGACATGGCAATCTGGTACAGAGATGGAATTTACTGCTTAACTGAGAATGGTTCATATTTAGTGAATAGGAGCTATCAAAATATGCTTGGAAATTTGCAGAGAATGAGAGAAACAGATCTGGTATGGAATTCTATTATGCTACCAAGACACAGATTCATTATATGGTTGGCAAACCAAGATAGATTGCTAACAAAGGTGAGAATGAAGAGACTGCATATACCAGAGGAAGATGAGACGTGTTGTTTATGTAATGCCAATAAGGAGGAATCCCAGCAACATTTGTTTTTTGAATGTGGTTGGTCGAAAAGTGGTCAGGCATCAGAATTCAAAAGGGGAGGATACTACATTGTTTGAGATGGATACAAGGTCGACATTGGAGGCAATTTAAGAAGGAGATAGCAACTGCAATTCTGGGGGCAAGAATATACCACACTTGGAAAGCAAGGAATTGAAAACAATTTCGGGGACAAGATGTGCATATAGAGCAAGTAGTGATCCAGATTAAGAAGGAGATTATAGAGAGGATAAAATACTTAAAAGGATCAAGAAAAGCTAGGAAGTGTACTTAAAAGGATCAAGAAAAGCTAGGAAGTGTAGTCTGTTAATTCAGAAGTTTTGTAATTAATAGTTGCTGTTTTTTTTTAGGCTCTGGAGATGTTTGATCTCCTTGAGTGCTCTTTTGGTGTAAATATTGATTTGTCTATGGTAGTCTTTCACAGTTTTACCAAAAAAATAAATAAAAATATACCTAATAATTAAATGAGTAATTCACTCCAAGCAAACAAAAATAGAAAATTCCTAAAATTAGAAGATTCAATCAACTTACGCCACGTGGCGAATCATGCTGATCTTGGGTCAATCAAAAAGTTTGACCGCATAATTTCCTCGTGAACCTAAGAAACAGAGAATCGAAAAAGAGGAAGTAAAATCCCAATAAATAGAATTCGAAACGAACCGAAAAAACGCTATAAATATCCAATCAATCACATTTTCTCCGTTGAGCTTTACACAAGTTGAAGATCATCATTTCAATGGCGGCGAACGCGACGGAAAACAAGCCGAAGCCGGGACTACGTAAGCCGGTTTTCGTGAAAGTGGAGAATCTGACTCCCGGTACTAATGGCCACACACTCATCGTGAAAGTTCTGGAATCGAATACTGTTCTACAGAAGGGCCGTTCGGTGTCGCCGCACCTCCGTAACACTCTCATTGCTGAATGCCTCGTCGGCGATGAGACCGGAACCATCCTATTCACTGCTCGCAATGATCAAGGTATAAATCGATGAATTTTGTGATCAGTGCATCTGAAATATAGAAGGAAAAAAACAATTTACTAAGTGTAGTAATTTTGGTTTGTTTTTCTCAGGCCACACGTTATTTTCGTTTTGTTAATGTGTTGTAGTAAGACTCAAAAATCAGGAAATTTTGCCAGTTTTAATACTGTGATAAATTGAACCTCCTTGATTCGGCTGCTTTTATATGTACAGCTTATGAGATTTCATGCAAGAGAGACCAATGGAATTCTTACAACTACACTGCTTTGTTCTTTTAGTTTTTTGTAATGTTTGTCACTGAAGCTTTTCGAGCGTTGATCGTTGTGTGATTTCTGTTCTGAAACCCTAGGCTAGGGTGCTGGGTTCGAGAGATTGGTCAATTGATTTGTTCGGATTTTACTGAGAAGATGCTCTTCTATTGTAGTATGCTATAAGTTTGTTCCTTTTTTGGGACCAAACAGATGAAATTGTTTTGTGAAATAGATGGTCGTTAGATTCTTTAATCAGGAAATTTGCCAGTTTAATACTGTGATAAGTTAAATCTCCTTGATTAGCCTATGGTTTACATGTTGTATTTATAAGATTATATACAGAAGAGACCTAATATATGTATCTTATAAGGAGTGCTGCTTTGTTCTTTTTAGTTTTTGTTCATTGTTTGTCATGGAAGCCTTTTGGAGCACTAATTATTTTGTGAATTCTGATATGAAACCCTAGGGTGCTTGTTTTGAGAGGTTGGTGAATTGACATGTTTGGAATTTTCAATTTGTCATCTCATTTGATATAAAGTGTCACCATACTTTAACATTGTGGGGTAGTATAAAATATTTACATGTATGTATGTGGTCTTAGGCAGTAGATGTGTTCCCATTATCACTTAGAACTGTCCCAACATTGAATCTTCTGGTATTATTTTGCTTCTATGATACATCACATAATTGTAGAGCAGAGTACTAGAATTTTCTGACTCACCTAAGGGTAGAGGAGGACTTTGTATATTTATTGTTAATGATAGAGGTTATAGTTCCTTGGACCGTATTAAGATATGTTCTTGTTGCATGGGATGCATAAGAAAAATCGTTTTTGTTTGGTGGGTTTATGGCTGTGCAATATTTGCATTTATCAATGAAAGTAAACAGTATTTACAACATCCCTTTTATTGTTGCCTGTTTGATAAAATGGCCATTTCTAACAACTTTGTGATAGGATATTCAGTTGTATGTTCGCTTCCGTATCATGTATGAGGAATGAGGGGCTAGTGCGTTAGTAGCTCCCTTTTACCATTTAGTTTGATTTTTGTGAACTTAAAGGAGTAGTAAGAGGACTTCTATTGGCTAGTACTTCCTTCACCCTGTTTTGTTTGACTTAGTTATTACTTGGAAGTCCTTAACTTTCCTCGTTAATTGCTGTTCTTTATTTTTTTTCCAGAAATCTTGGCCTTTAATGTTAGTCTTTTATCAGAAAAGGTATTTATAAATGTTTTATAGCATGGACTAATCGAAACCTCACTAGACACTCATTGCACATGCTCAACTCAAGACATATTCACAGACTCTTCAATCAGCTAATTACAAGAATTCAAGTTATAAATGTTTTATATTACAGAGAATTAGCCAAATCAATCCTCCTTAAGTTAACTTGGTTATAAAATGGTATGAAGGTAGAAGTGTTCTCTATTTCTTTGTCATATCTAAGTGAATGTTGATGGAATTGTTTCAACTTCTTTGGTTTCTCCAGTCTCCTGTATACAGTGAACAAAATGCTTTGTATGGTGCCTCCTCTTGTGCATAACAATTCTTTTGCCTTCTTACTGTGGGATTCTGTGTCTCATTTTCTGTATTCCTTCTCTCTTTTTTAGAGCGTTCTTTAGGTAATTGTGATGCCTAGCATCCTTTGAATACCTCTCTTGATAAAGTGACTGAAGACCCAATGAACTAGAGTTGTTACTAAAATAGTCCTATGGTAACAAAGTTGCTCTTTGGGTGATTTAGTGGTCTTTTGATATATATTTTTCCAAAGGCCTGAATCAGTTGCTTGATGTTTCTAGACTATGCATGTGGTTTGTGTGTGTGAGAGAGAGTGAGATGGTGTAGGTGGCAAGATAGAGAGAGGGAGATGAGACATTGTATTCTCCTAATCCTCAGCAAAATTGTTTACAAACAGCTAACTCTGTACTAAAAGATGGTTTGATTTGGAGTTGTTAGAAGTATAATGTGTCGTTTACCTGTATACCCACTCTATTTTGAGTTCTGATGCAGGATCTGTCAAAAAGGGTAATCGATATCTAACTATCATTGTCTTTTGATGTGCTTGGCTATTTCAGAAAGAATGATAACTGCCTGTTCCATTGGAAGGAAGATTTCTGCTTGGCTCTAATATCAGAAAACTGTGCTTTTACTTTATTGTTATACTTTCATATTTCAACATAAATATCTGTTTCTTAATTTAAACAGGTAATTAGTGGATCAAGAAATATTATTTCTTCTGTATAAATTCTTTTAAGTGGTGTCTCTATTTGTACAAGAAGCTGGCTAATTAATTCCTTTTAATCAGCGAATAAATTCTGTTGTGGCTCATTAGCCTATATGACTTTTACTGCTTGTGTTAGTTTTATGTATTTGGTTTTGTTTCTTCTTGTGTTAGCAAAGATTTGTTTAACATTGTTCTTTGATTTGTCGCCAGTTGATCTGATGAAGGCGGGTGTAACTGTCATTCTCCGTAATGCCAGGATTGACATGTTCAAGAGCACCATGAGACTAGTTGTTGACAAATGGGGACGTGTTGAGGTTACTGAAGATGCTGCATTTGAAGTGAAACAGGGTAACAATCTCTCCCTTGTTGAGTATGAGCTGGTGAATGTGGAGGAGTGATCAGGGGTCTTTAGGTCAAAGCGTCAAGTTGAAGTTCGTAGTTCTAGTTTCAGGTTTAGTACCGTTGTCCTCTATTTTGTTATAGTTTTCATTTGGATTTGGAAATCACTAACTTTGAATATGGTAATATTTTGTTAAGAGGGAACGCAGAAACTAGCTGTAGTCAATGGTGTAAGAAAACTTGTTCTAGTAGTTATGGATATTTTAAATGGTGAACTTCAAGATGAAATTTGGAACCTCATTAACTTTGGACCCTCTAAATTACTGATCCAACGGCTAGTTGTTGGGGTGATTCCAAGTTTATATATAGAAGGGTGAGTTCTCGCGATCTTCTAGATCCGCCCCTCAAAAAACGATCGAAAATGTAGAAGTCAGGTCTGAATTTTATATGATAGTCATTACAATATTTCAATGATGAGTGTTGCTTCGCGTCTGTTTGTGTCCAACTATTCTGCTGGGTAGCTGCTCTTTTTTCCGGCCTAGATTCTTGGTAATTTTGTTCATCAAAACTTAAATATAAGGTTATTTGCGTAGTTATTTTTTTAAAGTATTTTGAGTGATTACTTTTGAATATAAAATTTCCAAAATGGCATGGTCAAACAAGAAAATATTGAAGGGCCTATCAAACTAGTGCTTAATTAGTAATAATGCTAGCAAGTCATGTGACTGATAAGTTTGTTTAATGTTTGTCATAGATCATTGATTGATTCTTTTTAACAAATAGAAATCCAACATTAGTTCTTTGTATCCTCCCCTTTTTGTATTTATATTATTTTATGTATAGTAATAAACAAGTAATTCAACTAATGGGGCCTAAAATTCTAAAGAATATATCTTTTTTTAATTATTTGGATATCTCCATCTTATTATTCTTCTCATCCATCACATCAATTGATTAGCATAAAAACAATTGTATGTAAGTTTTATAAATTGGCAATACGTACAAAATAATTGTATAATTATATCACTTGTAAATTACAAGTAAAATTTTATAATGTTTGGCATCCTTCTATTATGAGGTAAAAAATGCTCCNATATATATATAGAGAGAGAGAGAGAGAGAGAGACATAGAGAGAGAGTGAGTGAGTTGGGAATAGGTTGTAGAGGAGATCATGCATCAACTCTAATAGAAAGAAACGTTGAGCACTCACTTTTGAAATTGCTCGAATAAGTTAGATGTCCAGCTTAGAAACCATTGAAGTGCAAGTGAAGTTGATGGCATAGCCACATGCAGTGAAAATGATCAATTGAACACCCTCTGTCCAAAAAATATGCTTAGTATATAAATTAGATAATTTTTCATGTGTATATAAAAACCATTGAATTAATAGCTGTCGAGAAAGGGGTGTGCGTATGATTTAAAAAAAAGTAACTAACATATTAACACACATTAAATTGCACCAATTGTATGAAAGAGTAAGCATTTGATTTATCTTGTTCGATCTCTTTCACTCTGATTGAACTGACAGTCACATCTGACTTTTATGTTTCTTTGTCCTAAAATTTCCTTTCTTATTATTGTCAATTTAATGAAAAGATTGCTAAGTCAAATTGTGATAAACACATTTCAATTGAGTATGGTGAAATAAATATACTAGTAAGGAAGCGTAGTACTGAATTTAGCGTTTGGCAAGGAGGTGGGGTCTAAAATCTTTGATAGAGATCCCAAATTTATATCAAAAGGAAATCAGTAGTACTGTCATAACAATATTCTAATATTAGACTTCCACCTATAAATTCCGATTAGTTGAACCCTAAAATGAGTAACAGATATCGAGTGAAAAATTTTAAAAAGAATATCAATAGTGCATAAGCCATCAGGTGCATGAACAAAGATTCCAACCACCATTCTATACTTAATTTGTGGGGAATGCTATGCCCTTCCAACAGCCTACAGTTTTTGAACAAAAGTTAGTCCAGTTCTACCAAAAGAAGAAATGTCACTTCAAGAAGATTGATTTCCAATTGAGTGATGGGCAATAATATGAAAAAATACTCCATGAATTGACTAATTTTACGTTGGTCATTAACCTACTTGAGCCTTCTCCTTTATCCGAGCTTGAAAACGATAATGTTAGCAAGGATCACACAAGGACAGTGAACAGAGGCGGAGCCAAAATTTAAACTTTATGAGTTTTAAATTCTAGAATAACAACATCAAGTGTTAGTAATTGGCTTCTAATTTTTTTTTCCTTAGTATAAATATAAGATTTACACTAAAACTATTGAATTCAACTGAACCTATAC
>JACEIK010000075.1:398062-409891 GCA_018107945.1 Datura stramonium | reverse complement strand
AAATTATTATTTTTAGATACTTGTTTAAGTTAGTTATTTTTTAAAAAGAAAATGCATGTAAATTTCATTATACATTAACTTCAATTGCATCGAACTTGGCGTTTTACTGCTTACTGGGGTTAATGCGTATAATAAAAAAAGTGACAAATTAAGTGATTAACTTATATTATCTATATAATATAAGTCATAGTTCATAATGTCTAAATAAAATGACACTAATAATATAAAAAAAATAATGTATGTCTTACATCCTTAAGGCTCGTTTGGTATAAGAGATAAGGGACAAATAGTGTCGGAATTAATTTTGGAATAGGTTTACCTCATGTTTTGCTAGGATAAAAATCTTAGAATAACTTATTTTGAAATTAGCTATCCTGAAATTATAGTATCATGTTAAGAGTGGAATAACAATCCCAGAATAACTAAAAGCTCCTATGAAGATGAATATTTCACATGGAGGAGTGTGCATCTTTATGTTGAATCCCGAAATAATTTATTTCTTGACCAAACTAGCCCTTAATGTACATAAAGAGGAATTCTTTAGCAATTGTGAAGTAAGAAGCAAAACAATTGAATAGCACTCATAGTAGAGAGATAGAGAGTGTGTATGGCTATGGATGATAGCTCAACATCAAATAGTCTCAAAAGACCTATGTTGTCTCCAACAACATCATTGGAGACAAACAAAAGGTGGATTGTTATTGCTAATAAGGTTATTGATGTTGAAGAAGCCAAGAACCAAATATTGTTCTCTTTGCCAATGATTGCTGTGACTGGTTGTTTCTACTTCATCAATCTTGTGTCTGTCATGTTTGCTGGTCATCTTGGCAAACTTGAACTTGCTGCCTCAAATCTTGCTAATTCTTGGGCTGTGGTCTCTGGTCTTTCTTTCATGGTATGCATCTTAATTTCCTCCTATAAGAATTATAATAATTACTTCCATACCTATATATTTGAGTGTGTATATACATATTAGTGGCGGAATCAGGAGTTTATACAAGGGATTCAGAAGAACCCAATTGTTATTCCCTCCGTCTATTTGGGCTTGTCCATTATACTAAAAATAGATATTCACTCACTATTAAAAAAATACTATTTTTCCATTGAAATTTACCATTGAAAAATGTTAAATGACTATTCCCACAGATATTTTGATTGAATCGATGAGAAAAGGAAAAAATAATAATGTTAAGTTTCCCACTATTTCAGTGAGAATTTATTTTCCACCATGCGTTTTTTCCAGTAAGCCGTTGGTGGGAAATAGATGGGAAATTCATGTTTTATAACCCAAATTTCTCATTGGTTCGCAGTGAGAAAAGCCAATATTTCTAGTAGATACTTTTAATCGTCCAGTTTGAAAAATCAAAACTGCGTACATATCACTTCCTTTTGACTTTACCTGTGAGATTATACTGAATTTATTATTTTTATTGTATTATTCATTTTGTTCACTTTATTAAATGTTGACACTGCTTGTAAAAAAATTTGGTTGACATAGGTTGGGCTAAGTGGTGCACTTGAGACATTATGTGGCCAAGGTTATGGAGCAAAAATGTACAGGATGCTTGGGATACATCTTCAAACATCATGCATCACATCATTCTTATTTTCTATAGTAATTGCTATTATTTGGTGGAATTCTGATACAATTCTGATTTTACTTCATCAAGATCCTGACATAGCAAAAGGAGCAGGGGTGTTCTTGAAGTTCCTAATACCTGGATTGTTTGCATATGGTTTTTTACAAAATATTCTGAGATTTCTTCAGGCACAATCAATTATAATGCCTCTTGTTGTGTGTTCAGTTGGATCCTTAGTTATACACATTGGCATTACCTATGTACTTGTTCATTGGACAAGTCTTGGTTTTAAAGGAGCACCCTTAGCTGTTTCAATTTCGATTTGGATGTCCGTCCTCGCGTTGGGTATATACGTGCTTTTCTCTGAGAGGTTCAGTCATATCTGGAGGGATGGTTTCTCATTTGAGCCGTTTTATTATGTCATGATAAACTTGAAGTTGGCATTGCCCTCTGCTGCCATGGTGTGGTGAGTAATCTTATATTTATATCTTAATTTTGTTATTCTAGTTGTTTAAGTTCCGGTTGATTGAGGAAATGAGTTGCTGATCTCCTTGTATAGTTTTGGATAATGCTTCTTTTGTGAGTTACCTTTTGGGGTTGAGTTAGCGCAATCTCTATTTCTTTATATGGTATTAGAGTCGTACTAATTTCATTTCTTGGTTTACCTGATGTTGGATCTCCCTGTTATGTTGTCCATGATTTAGATGTCCAATTCTAGGCATGCAAGAGGTGTTAGAAGTCCCACATCGATTGTGGGATGGGAAATTAGTTTCCATTTATGATATTAGTCAATCTTTACCGTACGAGCTAGATTTTAGATTGTTGAGTTAAGTCTAAAGTCCATTTATTTACGCTAACAAAACTCATTGTCATCCAACCCAAACATGAATGGGGTCGAGAAATCATGTTTTCACACGAATTTCCTATTGATTCGTCAGTAGGAAAAGCCTATGTTTCTAGTAGTGAATGCTCCTTGCCCAACCCCTTCCAACGTAGAGTTCGTATATTATAAGTGATCTGAATGTCTACTGCTAAAGTCCTTGAATGGGTAAGTGTTCAATCCTTGGACTATGTAATGTACTTTATAAATTGAAAACGCTTCTAACCCAACCCCTTCATTTGTAAAAGTTTGTCTATTGTAAGTTATCCAAATGTCTATTATCAAAATCATTGAATAGGCAAGTCATCAATTCTTGGACTATGTCACGTAGTTTTTCTTGGATCATGCGTGTGGATTTTACCAGAAATTTCTAGTCTACCCTTTGTGTGATTCCTAAAACATAATGAAATTGTACTAGAAAGCAGAGTTCAGTTCCCGTCCTTTCAATCGAATGAATGAGATATGAATTCTATTTAGGCGGATCATGGCTTGACTTTATCCTGTGTTTTCCCAATTTGTTATGTAAACAGTTTGGAGTACTGGGCTTTTGAGCTTCTTGTGTTATTAGCTGGTTTGATGCCAAACTCAGAAACAACTACTTCCCTAATTGCAATGAGGTAATTAATTAAGCTTCTTTGCTTTAAACCATCAAATTTTCACATTCTTGAAGGGTAAATTTTAGTCTAGCTGACACTAATTATTTTGGGTTGTGAACTTTTCAGTGTAAATACAGAAGCCATTGCCTACAATATCTCTTATGGCCTGAGTGCAGCTGCAAGGTAATGCTTTTCAAAGTTTTCATTCTTAATTTTCACGTAACATCTGATTATTTCGATTCTAACAAGTAAAAACGTCCGTTCGATTGGTGCTATAAAAGATTATAATTGTGAGATAAATTATAGGATTATTTTAGCTCATGGTTGGCACAATTTTGTTCAAGGATTATCAATATCAAGATTGTTTATATCATAATTGTGGCATTGTTTTTGTACCGCATTTTATGGGGGATAACAATCCTGAAATTACTAATCTTAGGATAAAACAACAAAAATACACTGTCACCCTTCTCTGAGCTTTTCTCCCAAAGTTTTTCTAGAAAGACATAGTTATAATCGGAAATAAAAGTTTATTCCAATTTATCCCGTTTAAAACAAATACATGTTTCATATCATATCTCATACATATATCTTTTTAGTCCAATGAATGATACATCTATCAATAAAAGTACATCATCTGAATAATCACATCATTATTTAATATATTCTTGTATTATAAACCCAAAATAACTTGTTCCCAACCAAGCGACACCTAAAAGTTTTGCTTGTTCCAAAAGGATTCTAAAATTTTACCTGTATACAAAAAGAATTTGATTTACCCTACCACACAATGTAATTTAGGGATGAAGGGAATTCTTATATGCAGTTTCGTCATTATTGATAGTGTAAAGAATTTTTATATTATAAAGTTGACTTGCAATATAGTAGGTAAAATTACATATCAAGTCTGACATGATAACCTGAAAAATAGAGTAATAACCAATTAAATTGCAACAGAAGTGTAGAATCAATTCTTTACGCTGTCAATATATATTACTTAAATTGTTTCTTTTTTTAATCATCCCTCGACTTGTTACTAATACCAAATGTGCATTCCAAAATATATGTGCAGCACTAGGGTGGCAAATGAGTTAGGAGCTGGAAATCCTAACAAAGCTAAGCATGCCATGGTTGTAACTCTCAAGTTATCTGTCCTTCTTGCTCTTCTTGTTGATTTGGCTCTATTTTTTGGTCATAATGTCTGGGCTAGCCTCTTTAGTGATAGCGCGGAGATAATAAGCATTTTTGCCACCATGACACCTCTGCTCATAATATCCTTTGTATTCGATTTCTTTCAAGGAGTTTTATCAGGTCAGATTCTTAAATTTCATGCCTAGTCAGATACTGTTATGTGGAAAGAAAGTATTAATTTTGTATTTAGAATGAGCTTCCTAAAAAGAGATATTGATAATGAATTGATCATCAGGGGTAGCTAGGGGATGTGGATGGCAGCATTTGGCTGTGTGCATCAACTTGGCAACTTTCTATTTCATTGGCATGCCAATAGCTGGCCTCCTTGCTTTCAAGTTCAACTTACATGCTCAGGTAATTCAAGTGCATGCCATGCCCTTCTTCTTCTTTTTTTTTTCTTTCCGATTTTTGTATTTAGAGACGAATTCAGAATTTAAATTATCATATCTAACATTTTATTTTATTTTTTATTTTTTGAAAAAAAATATATAATGTAGGGTTTATGGATGGGCTTGATATGTGGTCTAGCTTGTCAATCTTTGGGCTTATTGCTATTGACATTGCTGATCAGATGGGAAAAAGTGGAAGCCTCAACAAAGTGCAATACAGAAAATGAACTTTTAGCTTAAGCATGAGTTCATGAGAACCACTTGCTTATTGGGCCACTGCCTACTGCTGGGCTTTTTACCATTATTGTATCTCTTCCATTGCGTCAAAATGGACTCAAAAGAGAAAAATGCATTTAACGGCACGGTTTGCCTTTTAAATGGGCTGATCTTTAATTTCGGCCTTTCACATTAGTTGTTGTATCAGTTCACCAATAGCCTGGATCAATTTGCTTTGTATAAGTGATGCAACTTTCTGAAACGATCATTGGTATCAATTGTTATCAACTTATATCACTTGTATTCATTCGTTTTACTAAATCAATTGTTATCAATTTGCATCACTTGTATTCATTCGCTTCAATGCTTGTAGTACAATCTTGACAGATATAGTCATGATAGGTTGCATGCATTTACAATTACGATAGGTTGTATGCGTTTGCTCACCAAACTGTATTTTCTTTCTGATACAACGAATTCATTAACTCTAATGTTGTATCAACGCATTTTGTATGAGGATACACTGGCTAATCAAATACATATAGAGAGCATTAGATACAGTGGGTAGAGAAAAATCAAAGTGAAATATGTGTTCTTCTTCTTTAATTTGGACTCCATTTTCATTTCTTCTTCTCAGACTCCTTTTCCATATCATACCCCCATATTAGCTGGATTTGAAGTTTTAGCAAAGACAACAGTAAAATTCAAAACTTATTAAAATATGTGTTTTACCTTTAAAAATTATTGCAAAAAGAATAAAAAAGGTATAAAGAAAAGAAGAAAAGCTAGAGAGAGACAACAATATATATGGACTATATGTTGTTGAGCCATATAATTTTCTCTTTAATTTTTGTGCATAAATTCTTTTAAGGAGCCATAAATTCTTTAATTTTTCTTCCCATTCATTCCTCCCAACCCCCTCAAGAACAGAACGTAAGAACTTCTCTGAAAGCACAGAGCAGGAGCAGTTTGATATTCTCCTCAGTTTTACTCAGGGATTTTTCACCGGAATTTCTTCTACAGGTATGTGGGAATTCAGCAAGGAAATTGTTCTCCCCTTGCGTCCCCCAAAACTCTCTCTCTTTCCACTTTCAGACCTTTGATAAATTTTAAAATTTAAAAGTCCTCATTTTTGATAAATTTTAAGGACAAACCGCTTAAGAGTATATTTAAGAAGATATTTTGAACCTTCTTCCAAACATAATACATATCCCGGATAATCTTTTCAAGGTTGAAGTTGGTCATAAACAACAAATCATGTGAAAAATGTGGAGATTAGGGGCGGAGTCAAGATTTTTACTAAGGGAATTCAAAATATGAAGAAGTAAAAATAAGAAGAAGTCAAAGGAGATTTAACATTTACTATATACACATTAAAAAAAAATTATTTTAGCCATATATATTTAGCCATATATAATCACCGAAAAGGGTTCAAATGAACCCTCTTAGCCTTACCTAACTCCCACTAAGAGAAACTCCTGATACCGAGGCACCCATTAACTCGTGACGAGCTATATATATTTATATAGAAATTTTTGTAAAAGTATAAAATCAAACAACGAGCACCCAAATAAATAATTTTGATTTGGCAGAGGTTAAGGTTGTTTTATTGCTTTTGTTCTATGTCAGTGGTTAATTCTCACTCCGTACATTTATTTTATTTTAAAATCACCGCCATTAACCAAAGTTTAATATCATTAAGAGATATTTCTGTATGATAATTTTCTACTATGGTTCTATCTACATTTACCAACCACCACTACTATTATCACAACCTGCCCCATCAACTCGCCATTACCGCCATCAACCATTGGCAATCACTATCATTACCAATCTACTTGGGCCTTATCACGCCTACTACCTCCATCATTATAATCATATCCATCTATCACTACTATTGTTGTCGATGTTGCCGCCACTCACTCACTACTATCACCTACTAAGGGCCAATTTTTACGCTGAATCACCATCATAAGTGAAATTCTTCACCAAATCACACTGGCCACACACCACCATCATACAGGTCTACTAATACTAATCATCATCAACTACTAACATCAACCACCTTCATTATTACTAAATTAATATCGTCATTAATCGCTGCTATCATGTCACTATTATAACATTTAAATACTCACTATCACAACTATTTTCGCTATCATTATTAGTAAATTACCACAAACTATTATCACCATCACCACTACAAATCATTTCAACCATCATAATAAACATAATATTTAATTTTAATTAAATAATAATTTTATTTTATTAAATTTATATTTTTAATATTTAAATATTCTTTATTTAAATTGTATATATTTACAAATAAATAAATTATGCACATTTAGATATTGAAAAATAAATAATCTTAATCATTGAGTGATTAGATCTAGAAGTAATATCTTAATCATTCATGTCTTCAAATTCAAACGTCTTAATCTTAATAAAAACAAATAAGACTTTGGACTTTCTTTATTGTACTTTTTTTTATTAATTTTTTTGGCTATCATCTTCAAATATGATTATTTTTTGTATGACGTATTAATTTGTACAATACTTATATTTTGTGGTGAATAGCTAAAAAAGTATTTACAATCTTAAAATCTTGAATTCGGCGCTGATTTTCATTCCGAGGAACATCACAAATTATTATTACAACTACCTCTTTGTCTCTCTCTTTCCCACTGATTGATGTACAATTAAAACTATAATTCTTGGGGAAAAAAGAACGTGCAGGAAACTACAAGTCACCATCTTGTTCCTCAGCAGGCGTTTGGACATATGATTTTATGTTGTAATTTAAAATTATGAGATGAAATTAATGTTTGGATATGCAATTTTATCTCATAATTTCAAATCATGAGATGAAATCTCAAATTAGTTTGATTTGGAATTTTAAATCATGAGATGTGATTTTTCAAATGCAAAATTTAACCCACAAGTTTATATTTTGTAAAAAAAAAAAATTCATCATTTTATATATATCAACTATACTTACCAACCATTTGTTTAGTAAATGTAAATAACCTTTGTTAACTATTATATCATTCGTAAGAAGATTCTTCATACTATGTGAGAGGATTATATTAAAAGTAGTACACTACAACTCATGTTTGATTTTACTTTTTATTGAACTAAAGTTCAATTCTTAAGTTGTATTTCTTTTTAAGAATGACTTTGTGATAGTGTATTATATTTTATTATGAACTTTTACTTATTTGGTAAGATTGTATAAGAATTTGAACAATTTGAATAGTTCTTACAACTTATGAGGTTCTTATGTTCATCAGGAAAAAACACAACTTAAAAATTTCAAATTGCATGTCCAAACAAAACTTCAAACTTCATGATTTCAAATCATAATTTTATCTAGCATGACCAAACAGACCCTTAATATTTTTTTTATATTTTTTTTATATTTTTTTTTCCAATTCTTTATGTGTTTGCCTACTATAGTGTTGTAAGAATAAATAACTTAAAAAAACTCTTGTTAGACTAACATCGGACAATGCCTATATGTAAATAACAGTATTTTTAAAAGCGTTTTTGAGGTAAGCTTCAGGATGGTTCTCGAAATAGGGTGTATTAAAAATGTTCTGGTTCGTAAATGAAAGGCGTAGATTTATAAAATCTAAATTTTAGAATTTGGAGTGTAAAAACATAAGTCTCGGGCTTAAAAGCATATGATTCGAGCATTAAATTTAATTTTTATCGTTTTAAAAGTAGTTTTAATTTAAATTATATTTTTTATTATTGATGTAATGATATTTATACTTTATGCTATTTTATTTTCATATAATATCGTTGTGATTTTTAAAATATATCAATAAAGAAAGCAACTCTCATAGAAAATGACGTTGTCATAAATAGTTTTTTAGATGATTATGCTTAAAATTGATAGGATAGAGATTCTATAGCATATATTCATAAGACAATTTTATCTATATTTTGGCATTGCACGCTATTATGCTGTTTATCCTTCCCTTTCTTTAAAATATATAAACAATAATCAGTGAAATATTAGTTGATTTGGGAAAGAGTAGTAGATATAGAGATCGATGATAAAGTGGATGATGATTTTTTAAATATTATTTCGGCTTTTATCATTTTTTATGTTGTTTATCTTTCTCAGATAATAATTATGATTGTTTTGGTGATTTATTTGAATTTGTTTGCCAATTATTTAAAATATTATTTTTACTAATTTTCTTGCTAATAAAAACATTAAATTTAGATACATGAGATATATGCCACATAAATTCATGGGACTTATATCTTATATTTTGGGACTTCCACCTCACTTTATACTGTGTAAAATAACTCATCTCGTGTTCTCGCTTTTTAAAATAATAATAAATAATAATAATAAATTATAATTAATATAAGAAAAGAGTAAAAAAATAATTTGAGAGAATGGTTACACCATTATGAGCATCAATGAATTGGCCTTTTTGGAAAATGACAGTTTTGTACTTCTTCAACTTGGTTGGGCCTCATGATAATGGTTTAATTCGGGAGAAAAAAAAAACTTTTTTACAATTTTTTTAGTTTTATAATTTTTTATAAGAATTTTTTTTTTTTACACACGAGAGATATTTAATTTTACAAATAAAAGATCTAGAAAAGTTATTTTGTTCTATTTAAATTATTAGATAACACTAACATTCAGTCTATGACAAGGCCCACGAGGAGGCTGAGTAGCCTAAGTTAGAGTTATAATCGAACATGAGGCTTGTTTGGTGGACTTAGTTAAGAAATAAAGTTACACTCTTACTATCAGCTATAGTTATTGGCATGGTGGTAAGCGTTTGATCCCAACAAGTGGTATCAGAGTTAGATCATGAGTTTGATTTCCAAGAACAACATGTTACATGAGACAGGTGTTGTGAGGAGGCTTATTGGGTAACACCAACATCAAGCCTATGACAAGGCCCAAGAGGGGGGCTGAATCATGACCGAACGCATGACGCTTGCTTGGTGAATTTAATTAAGAAATAAAATTACACTCTTACTATTAACTATAACTTTTGACATAATAAAAAATATTCAATCCTTAAAAAAAAGAAAATCTTATTTCCTCATTTAATTTCATACGAGGATGTAAAAATAGTTACAGAATAAGTCATTTAAAAAATATTCGTACGTTATCATAGATTAAACAATATTGATGGTGTGAAAATAATTTTTAAATGATTTAAACCCAATTTATTTAATAATGAGTTTAATTTATGTATATTGACATTATTAAATAATTTTTATAATTGTCAAATCATTCGAAATATATTTATAACTAACCTAATATTTTGTTTTCGCTGGGATTTGAACCACTCCCACCCCTAACAGGTGTCAGGTAACTTTGTCCACAAAGACTTAAACAGATGGGAAGATTACCAAGTATTTTTACTCAGAGATTTAGATCTCTCCCACCATCAATAGGTATCGGGTAAATTTAGATAAATAAGAAAAAATCACCTAATTTTTTTTTCCGATGGGATTTGAACTACTGATAAATGGTGATTTTACCACTTATTCTAATCTCTTTGCTTTAGTTTTTGTGTCCAATATTTACAATATGAGGCTAATTATGGTGTGTATTCGGATACTTTTGCCTTTATGTTGTGTTGGTTTTTAATTTTTACTCCTCAACACTAATAACTTTTTCGTGGGACATTTTCACATTATAATATCTCACATGTCCTGTGCCATTAAAGAACTTATACCCATAAGTTTAATTACTAAACATAAAACTAAAGATCAATCCATTTGAAGATAAAAATTAAAGACTAGCCCATTTAAAGAGCGAATTTCAAAGAAAGTAAACATAAAACCATAAACTACAACGGAGATTAATACGATGAAGCAAAAAGATTACCCCGAATCAGACACAAAAAAAAAAAAAAAGAATAATACAAAAACAACACGAAAGCAAAACTCAATTTGTGCTCAAAACATTGAGGAAAATTTATTATATCGATCCAAATATTTAATTTTTTTTAAAATGTCATATCATATTTCCGATGCAAAAGTTCAATAAATGGCCATGCCACTTTATTTCCACAAGAACATGACAGCTCTTATTGGAGACGTGGAGACCCGTCCAGCTAAAGGCGGTACGAGTCCATATCTGACATGGACTGATACTTAGGCCCATGACCCGTCCAAAACCGGATCTGGCCCACCAAGTTCATGGACAGACCCAAATTACTTATATGTCCAAATTTGCTCTTTTTTTTACAACTCAAAGTTGTTTAATTTCACTCTTCTCTTTACATTTTATTTATTCTTATTTTTGTCATTAGTAAATCTTTTTCATATTTGTTTTGTCATTAACGAAAATCCATCTTGTAATAAAATAAGACTGAATATAATAGATCTAATAATTTAATTTTTTTTTAATCTTGCGCATAATAAAAACTTAATGTATTGAAATGTTCTTTTATTAACGAAAATCTATGGTTGAAATGAATGGACTATGCGTGTCCAAATTCTTTGACAAAATAGCCTCTAACTTTTGATTATGAACTCTCTCTGCTCTCACTTTCATATTTAAAATGGATGCATTTAGACGTGTTAGTTATAATCGACGAATATCGTAGAACGGGTGAGATTATTCTTTTCTTAATTAAAAATCTTGAAAAGAAAAAAATTAATAGAGATGAAGTGAGGTCTATAGTTCAGAGAATTAAAGTACGTGATTATAACTCATAGTGTCAGGGAAAGGTTCAAATCCTTTCGCCACAACCAGCTCAAAAGGAAAGTACATTCTGGAAGTAGAAAAATTATAATGGAAATAGCAAATTAGAAGCTATGGAACTTGAGTCTGTATTGTTTTTGTTTTTTTATAGAAATGAAATGACTTTTCTTTTTCCTTTTTATTTATCGTGAATGAGAAAATTCTCACTTTAAAAATTAAAGATAATAACTAGTAATTATTTTCAACTATACTTTTATATTAAAGAATTATTTTTTTGTAATAG
>JACEIK010000075.1:360485-383070 GCA_018107945.1 Datura stramonium | reverse complement strand
CAGCTAAGTAAAAATAAATTGAGGGAGTAAATAGAAACACAACTTATCTCTCCATGGGGTTGTGTGTGTGAAAGTCAATGTCATTTCTACTGTTTTGTTAAGAGGGGAAAATTGTAAATTACAAAAATGCAATGTGTAGATACAGCCATATTATAGAGTCAATCAAGAGAGAGGGAGAGAGAGAGAGAGAAAGGAGAGAGAAACAGAGCATTGGTGTAATCAATAGAGGTATGCTTTTGGGCTCAGAACTGCAATTAATGCGCCTTTCATTTTGAGACTGTTGCTTTTAATTGGCTTTAACCCAAAGAAAAAAACGAAAAAAAAGAGCCTACTGATGAGAGATAATAATATGGGAGTGTGTTTTTCTTCTCAACTCTACTTTCAGGTGTCTTTGATTGAGGAGTAGCTGGAGTTTATTTTGGAGGTGTAGATTCTTCTTGTTCAATCTTTCTCTGGCATAATTTCTCAACCCACATATACCAGAGCTCTTTAGAGTCTTTATTTTGCGTGCATTTCTTGGGGATCTGCTTTCTTGCTTGCTTTTGGGTCTTGGGGTTTCTTCCAATTTCATTCAACTGGTTGACTTTCGATTTGGACGTTGTGGGGTTTTACAAAAGTCGAGTCTTTGAGTATTGGATCTTAAGTTCCTTCTGGGTTTTCTTTCTTGTGTTCTGCCTTTTCTCTTCCATCCCTAAAATGTCAACATGAATTTCTATATTCTTGTTGTTTGAATTTCTCGCGTTAAGAACCTGAAATTGATTGAGGGAGTGTTTCGGTCAAGGATTATTGGTTTCCTTTTACAAGCTGGCTGTCTCAATTTTGGAGTGTGAATCTTCAAAAAAGGCAAAATTTAGGGTTTCTTTCATCTGGTCCATTCTATATTTTTTTAATCAATTCTTTTGATACCAGTATCTGGTCTTTGTATTTGAACGTTTTTGTTAAAGCAAATGCTTTGGGACTTTCCCTCCTTAAGTTAGGGCCATTTGATTTTTGAAAGCAAAGGTTTGATTCCGGGGATGCTTTTCGCTTGATTCCTTTGCTTTTCCAGAAGTTAGGGTTTGTGACTAAGCCTTCTTTTTCTGGGGTTTAGAGTTAGATGGGCTAAAAACTATCTCTCTGTCTCTGGTGTAGCTTTGTTCAGTCACTCTTTCTTTCTTTTCTTTTTTTTTGGGTCCTCTCTGTGATTGATTGAACAAGGGGGAAAACGCGCACACACAGAAAAAGCTCTAATGCATCTTTCACTATGGAAGCCAATATCTCACTGTGCTTCTCTGATCTTGGACAAAAAGAGCAGAAAGAGAGATGGGTCTAACCATACCAATGAAGAGATCAAGAAAAACCCATCTGTTTTGAAGAAATTGCAAGAGCACAAGCTCAGAGAAGCTCTTGAGGAAGCATCTGAAAATGGGTCTCTTGTTAAATCCCAAGATGTGGATTCCATGTCAGCGCAGAACCAAGATGAGGGCTTGGGCCGATCCCGGTCACTCGCTAGGCTACATGCCCAAAAAGAATTCCTTAAAGCCACTGCTCTTGCTGCAGAGCGCACTTTTGAATCTGAGGACTCCATTCCTGAGCTGGATGAAGCCTATTCCAAGTTCCTGACTATGTATCCTAAGTACAACTCCTCAGGGAAGATTGATGAGCTGAGGTCAGATGAGTACTCTCACCTTTCTGGCTCTGCACCCAAGGTATGTCTTGACTACTGTGGATTTGGATTGTTTTCATTCCTTCAGAGTGTTCATTACTGGGAGTCATCTACATTTAGCCTGTCTGAGATTACTGCCAATTTGAGCAATCATGCTTTGTATGGGTGTGCTGAAAAAGGCACCGTGGAACACGATATTAAGGCTCGAATAATGGATTACTTGAACATCCCTGAGAATGAGTATGGTCTTGTTTTTACTGTTAGTAGGGGCTCAGCTTTTAAGTTGTTAGCTGAATCATACCCTTTCCAGACAAACAAAAAGTTGTTAACTATGTTTGATCATGAGAGCCAATCAGTTAACTGGATGGGTCAGTGTGCCAGGGAGAAAGGTGCCAAGGTTTATAGTGCATGGTTCAAATGGCCTACCCTCAAACTATGTTCAACTGATTTGAGAAAGCAAATTTCGAACAAAAAGAGGAGAAAGAAAGATTCAGCTACTGGTCTCTTTGTTTTTCCAGTCCAATCTAGAGTTACCGGTGCAAAGTACTCCTACCAGTGGATGGCGCTGGCCCAGCAGAATAATTGGCATGTGTTGCTTGATGCTGGTGCTCTGGGTCCAAAAGACATGGATTCACTAGGGTTGTCTTTATTTCGACCGGACTTTATTATTACTTCATTCTACAGGGTGTTTGGTTATGACCCAACTGGATTTGGATGTCTTCTTATCAAAAAATCTGTGATGGGAAGCCTTCAAAATCAGTCTGGGCATGCTGGGTCTGGTATAGTGAAAATTACTCCTGTTTTCCCCTTGTATTTGAGTGATTCAATTGATGGTTTCCCTGGATTGGCTGAGGACGATGAAGCCGGAGAGAACAGTGAAGTCAATGCTGAAACTCGGCCGGGATCTCAGTTGCCAGCCTTTTCTGGTGCATTCACTTCTGCTCAGGTAAGGGATGTATTTGAGACAGAGATGGAGCATGACAACAGCTCTGATAGGGATGGAGCAAGCACGATATTTGAAGAGACTGAAAGCATTTCTGTTGGGGAGGTAATGAGAAGTCCAGTCTTTAGCGAAGATGAATCATCTGATAACTCCCTGTGGATTGACTTGGGCCAGAGTCCTTTGGGGTCTGACGGTGCTGGGCAGTCTAACAAACAAAAGATTGCCTCTCCAGCACCCCCATTTTGGTTTGCTGGCAGGAAGAATAATAAAAGGCTCTCTCCCAAACCTTCAAAGATGTCAAGCAGCCCATTGTATGACAGAGAATTGAATCCAGGGCGCCATGAAGACAACCATGTGCTTTCATTTGATGCAGCTGTTCGGTCGGTGTCTCAAGAATTGGATCACTTCAAGGAGATTCCTGAAGAAGACCAGTTTGATAAGAGAAGCCCTGCTTCAAGAGAATTCAGGGAGATCGAGGAAGAACCTGAGACCAGCAAACCTGGTCACACATTTGATTCTGGACTGGGCAACTCAATTTCAATTTCTCGGCATCAAACCCTTGATAATGGATCAGCCTCTGAGATATGCCCGGAGATTAAAGAGAGTGCTATAAGAAGAGAAACTGAAGGTGAGTTCAGGTTATTGGAAAGGAGAGAAGGAAATAGATATGCAGGTGGTAGATTTTTCGGTATAGAAGATGCTGATCAGCCTGGAAGCCGGGGAAGACGTGTATCCTTCAGCATGGAAGACAACCGCAAAGCTCGTCTGAGCCATACACTTGAGCCTGGGGAATTGTTAGCAACGAGTTTGGATGATGATGAGTACATTAGTGATGGCGACTATGATGATGGACAAGACTCAGACAGGAGAGAGCCCGAGATCGCATGCAGGCATCTTGATCACATTAACATGTTGGGTCTCAATAAAACTACTCTTCGGCTAAGATATCTCATCAATTGGCTAGTTACTTCGTTACTTCAGATAAGGTTTCCTGGTTCAAATGGGGAAGACAGTTCACGGCTTGTTCGCATCTATGGTCCAAAAATCAAATATGAGAGGGGTGCAGCTGTTGCATTCAATGTGCGAGACAGAAACAGGGGTCTTGTTAGTCCTGAAATAGTTCAGAAACTGGCCGAGTCACATGGTATCTCTCTGGGCATTGGTATCCTAAGTCACATACGGATCTTAGATAACCCAAAACAGCAGCAACGGTCTCTGAGTCTTGATGACACTACCCTTTGCAAACCAATGGAGAATGGCAAGTATGATGGTAGAAGTGGGTTTGTGAGAGTTGAAGTTGTTACTGCTTCACTTGGCTTCCTCACTAATTTTGATGATGTCTATAAGTTGTGGGTTTTTGTGGCTAAATTTCTTGATCCTGCCTTTATTAAAGAAACCGGACTCCCGCCTGTTGCAGAAGATGCTGAGGCATGAAGCTTGAGGAGGCTGATTTTTAGTAGCTTTTTGCTCCTTATCTGAGATGCGGGAATCTATTGCCAACAGTGGGTTCGCTATGAAAATCTGATGAAAGTTCCAAGAGAAACAATGAAAAGGTCTGAGTTGTATTCTTTTGGCCCCTCTGGTTCTTTGATGCATGCGGAAGAAATTTTTTTATTCTTGTCTTCAATTGCTTGAATGTTTCTTCTTTACCTTTTTGGAGTTTCCTGTAGAGTTGGAGTTAGAAATTTGTATTTTCTCAGGTAGTCATGAATCATGATGAACCAAAGCAGTTATAAGCCAGGGGTTTTGTGATCCCCTTCCCCCATTTGCGCTCTTGCTTCTCAGCTGTGTATAATGATCAATTCATGCTTGCTCAGGCTATTATAGAGTGCCTTGTCCTTGTTACCTGCATCAAGTTTATTGTTATCAGCATAATTTTGTGGAAAACGAATATTCATACTGCCCAGTATCCCATTGAATGATTTTGAAGTCCATGGTCACTTGACCAAGTTTCCAAGTTGTTTAAGAAGTAAATGCCCTGTGTAGGCAACTACTA
Organism: Datura stramonium; assembly: GCA_018107945.1. Lineage (NCBI taxonomy): Eukaryota > Viridiplantae > Streptophyta > Magnoliopsida > Solanales > Solanaceae > Datura > Datura stramonium. The sequence goes on along the minus strand of JACEIK010000075.1, from coordinate 378,486 downwards.
TTAGAGAAAGTAGCGCTACTCATTTTGGTTTATTCATTCTGCTGTCATATTTCCTCTGAATAAATCCTATGCTGTGCTGTTTCTTTTGACTTTGGTATAAAGCTCTCTCTGAATTATCTCAATAATCAGCTCGAAAACATTTGCTGAATTATACAGAACTGATTCTATTAGGCTGCTTTTTCTTTTTTACACTATTGAAATGGAATCGTGTAAATTTCAAGATTTCCATCAGAGATTGGACAAGATCGTTCTGTTTACATTGTTTGACTCGAATTTCCTCAAGTGTTTCATGTCCAGATATGATAAACAAACGTCTGAGTATGCTTCAGCATCCTTTGTCTATTCACTAAAGAAAGCAGAGAGAAAAGCAGTGGATGATTTGAAGTAAATGGGACCATCAATTATCAGTAATGCTAATTATTGTGGCTGGGCCACCACCCATTGAGTTTTGTTTGCCAGAGAGATAATAGTGAGTGAGTTCTTATATCATTGTACTAATCTTTGGGTTTTGTAGATTCTGCTTTCCTCTTAGGAGGAGGTCCCAAAATTGAATGGGACCTTGCCAAAAAAGAAAAGTAGCTTTCTTTGATGGAATAATTGTGTTTGATTGACTGAAACGTCTCTTCTCTTTATCGTCAGAGATAAAAATCAAATCTGTCCAACGTTACATGCAAACCATTTTTCCTATCATACTTCAATATATGTCAATCAGTCATCATGTCTCCTCTCAAATTACTTCTGCTTAAATAGTTGAAAATTTTATTCTTTTCTTTTTTCTCCCAATACTAAATAATCTATAATTTTAAAAATATAGTAAACTAATTGAAGTGAGTTATATGAATTGTTAATAGTCATTTTACTCCTTACAAGTTTCATTTTATTCAAATGCTAATAAACAATTTATTATTTAAGACGGATTAAGGATTCCATAGACTAGCAGTAGTTCTTTATACGTCATAGTTATCATATACAAGTCTCTGACTAAACTTAAAGGAGTTCCTGACAACTGTCTGGAGGATTCACAAATTATGAGTATTTTTATGTCTCACCAACAAATGGCAATCATCCACAACAATCATTTGATTTAATAATTTGTTTTGGTATTAAAAAAATCTAATCAAAACCGATAGTGTGTTTGTGTGTGTGTATATCCTTCCTAATACGTTGTATTCTTTTATCTACTTTCCTTTCTTTTTTTTAAAATCGGATTTGTGTTTATCATCTCAAAGAAAAAAAGGCACAATGATACTCCTCTAGTCCATTTTAGTTATCGTACTTATTAAAAATAACGGGTTCAAAATAATCATTATTTTAAAATATCAAAAAATAATTAATTATTTATCTTCATTTTTAGTCAAACTACGTTTTTATTAAATGTTTTTAAAAATGATTTATAAAAATAAAATGAATCGAAAGAGTGAAGATGGAGCCACGTCAGAAAAACTGGTTGACAGAATTTGGTAGGTATCTCGGTTGAAGGGACATTTTCATATTTGGAAGGTTAGTTGGGTGACAACGAAGCGTTGACAAATTTAGACACACTAACAAATCCAAGTGGCTCCAGCAATGTGCATTTGGGACTAAACTACTCACCAATAATCTTTAGCAATTACATTAATACACACCTTGGAACACAATTTTCAACAAATCCCAATACTTACTACCTCCTCCTGTTCATGGGCAACTACACCAACTCCTGTTCATGGGTGAAGCTTGAGTACCGCAACAGAGCTTTTTCAAAATCCCTTTATTGAAAAATCACAGACTGCCCATTGATTTATTTAGTCCACACCTTCATTCGAACTCTTTCTTAAACAACATCGAATTAAACTACCATCTTTCCATAGAATTTTCTTGCCCTCTGTTTGCATAAAAATACAATAGATGAATAGTCATTCGCTATAAAATTATTTATTTGAATATCTTATTTCCTATCAAATTAAGCATAAAAATCCAATCACTAGGATGCTTAACTAATAAGGATTGTGAGTATTGAAAAAAAAATCTAAATCTGGGAGAACACTTCACTATATATTAATATGTTGGAACCTCCTTTTATTATTCAAAATAATATAATTTTTGATAAAAGGCAGCTTCTCCTATGTCGTCTAAAATTCGCGTCGAGAAACAGAAATTTCTCCTCTCCTATAAAGAAATAAAAAAGTAATTTTTTCGTAAAATCTCATTAGATGTTCAATTTCCTTACTCCTTCATATGTTTATCTTTTAATATTTCAAATCCCTTAATGAAAATTCTGATTCCACCCTTGCTTCCGTGGACATTCCGTGGACATGCGCACTAAAAGAAACAGCCCAACTCCCTTTTCTTTAGTGTTTTCAAAGGGATTTAAATCTTGGGTCTTTCATAAGATTAATCAACTCGCTCTTGAATGCAATCAGAGAAAACCATCTTGTCATTCATCCAAAAGAAGAGGCACCGCACTTTTCAATAACAACAGCTCTAATAAGCTGGACAAGAATGAGGCAAGTAAAGACTAAAGGAGATTCCTCCTGGAGAGCACCTTCGCTGTAAAGGAGAAGGAATATCCGATCCCCTGCTTAAAAGTCTGTTACAATCTGGCTTCATGTGAAAAGTGAAAAGATAAGTCAAGATCCTACAGAATAAGAGCTTTTCTATCCTACATGAAATTAATAAACAAAGAAAGTAGCTATGATTCCATCATCTTAATAAGGAAAGCTGTTTCCAGTGCTGACTCCTTGCAGTGCAAGTATCGATTTTCTTCGACTATATCAGCTGTCAAATTAAGCAATACTGGATGTTTAGGATCATAAACGGAATATTCACGCACCCGAGCAACATATTTTGCAGCTTCCCACACTCCAAACCTGAAAAATCATGCAAGATTATGGAGAGGGACTTACAACACAATGAGCTGCAATTATCACTTTATCAGCACAAACCTATGCAAAAGGATGACATGAGTCGTGACAGTTCACTTAATTAATGACCTCGGGTGTAACCAAAAAAAAAAAAATGAATGACCTTGGAACAATTCTTAGTAACCCATGCAAAAGGATGATGGTTTCACTTAATTGACACCTTGGAACAATTCAAGGTGGAATAGGTTCATTACACCTAGTTGGTCCTGGTTGTCGATCATAGCACTGTAGCACATGAGGGGGATGCTAGAGAAGGAAAAACACCTAATATGGGTGGATAATGCTGGAGCTGGTTTAACACCCGTTCCACCAAAGAATTATCATACAGATACAGAGGAATTACATGAACGGCTAGAAAAATAAATATCAAGGGGACAAACAACCATACTGATAAGCAAATGATTTTCCAGGGATGATGGCGAAGAGGCTGCTAAACGGGCTTTGGATTAAGTAAAGAGGTAACTAAAAGCAAAGTTCCATTTATAAGATGGAGCGACTCCTGCAGTTTGTTGTAAATCAAACTTAAGTAATAGTGTAAAAGACATGGCTTTCGACAATGACCACTTATTACTCACTTTGAAAAGAAGGGACTGTACCATTTAATAAGCCAGAGGATGTCAATCAGTCAGCAAAAGATTTGAAAAAACTTTGGACCTTACCGTGTGTTGAATGAAGACGTCACCAGAATAGCTGGATATAAAATGTCTTTTTGAATGTTATCATAAGGTGAATATTTACGTATTGCCTGAAAGTCATTAATGTCCCCAGGGTACCCAAACTCTTCATAGTCAGCAGGTGTAAGTGGTAATATTGGATTGAGAAGAGTGTTTGTTGGATCCAAAAATGGTACCTGCAAAAAGAGGCAGTCAACTTTTTCAATAACATCAAAACAGGTTAAAACAAAAGAAGAGGATTTAGTAATAGTTTTTTTTTTTCATCCTTTTCCTCTTGTTGGGGACATTTGAAAGATTAAGGAAAAGAATGATTTTAAGGATGGTATGCGCAATAGCACATCCAGAGTTTTTAGCAGACCTCCATAACTGCTGCTCGCAACAGACTTGGACAAGAATTTATAGCTGAAGCCACCAATAGCCCCCCAGCACTATAACCCCACCCAGCGAGCTTGTTGCCTTGCACAATTTCCCTCTCAATTAGGAATTTAGCACAGAATATGTAATCATAAATGGAATTGATCTTCTTTGTACGCCTGCCATCATGGTGCCACTTTTTCCCCCCACCTCCTCCACCCCTGAGAATGAAAATGATGAAAAGGTAACGTTAAGCACTAGTCACTTACATAACATCATAACAATATAACCTGTCTTAACTTCATAGGAATAGGATATCTGTAGGATCTGGACTAGCATTATATAGAGTAAAAAGTAATTTTAGATCCACGTTACCAAATTTGACGAAGAAAGAAAGCACCTGACATCAGCATATGCAATGACCCAACCACGATCGAGAAGGCTTTTTAACTCACTGCGCCATCGTTTGTCTAATATCTCTCCATAAGCTCCATGTCCATGAAGTAATCCAGGATTCTCAGCTTGCTTTTTCCTCTTCCGCGAATAGACAACAGTCAGAGGAACAATAATCCCATCATAAGACGTGACATTGTGAACTTCACAGGCATAGAACTCAGAAAGATCATTCCAAGTAGAATGACTTTCAGAATTGACTTCGTTATTAGAGCTTAAATTCCTTGGACTCTGAATAAAGCTAGCTGAAGATGATGATCCATACAACACTTTTGTTCTTTCATGAAGCAAGTTTTGCTGCTGTACTATATTCCATTTTCCACTTGATAAGTCATAATCGACAACTGCATCAGGCATCTATATACAGTGTGAATTTCAGTCAAAGAGTGCTATTTATGGTGCGAGTGACCTTGATACTTCTAACATAAAGAGAATCTGATCAATGGAAGCTACTGCATACTCAAGTCCAGGAATCTAGTTGAGCTTAAGCTATAAACAGACTCAACAGAAACTATGACTGGTCAAACATATAGAGTGTTTGATGGCTATTACATCTCTTCACGTTTTGCTTCGTAGCACTAACCTCCCTTGTAATTTATGATGTTATGCTTACCTCCCCTGTTTTGATTTCTTTGTAACAAGTCTTTTAACCCATTTATCATTAATGTAAAAGAATTACAATTAGACTAATTTGCCTTACTAATATAATCTTTTGTTAATTAATTTTATAAACATCTTTTTAAAGAAGTTTCTTTGAAATAAAAGAGGGTTATTTCTACAACATCTACTGGTCAGAAAGTTGGTTGCACAATGCCGGAATAATAAAGGAGCAAGACTGACCTAAGCACCGCAGCACTATATTCTTCTTTCCAAAGAACCGAAAAAATGTTAACATTTTGGAATATTATTTTACCACAGAAGGCTATGGCTGTTAGTGGCAAATTGCCAAAATACACCAAGCCCTCAAACTAAAACAGTATGCATCCATAGACGAAGAATGGAAAACAGTGCTGGGGGTGGCATTTGTGAGTTTGAAATTTCTGCTACTAGATGTGACAGATATTGAGTACTGGTAAACTAGCAATAATCCTTTTTTCGAGCATGGAACGCCTGCTCCTCAGGAATTGTTTTAGCCTAGATTCCATCTCAAAAGATTTTGCAGAAATGACAAGCTTTTCCTAAGAGGAACTTCTTAAAAAGGTACTTATAAATTATCATATAAAAGAGTATATTAGTAAGGAGAAACTAGATAAATGTACCTTTTACATTAATGATAAATGGGTTATAAGAATCATTTCAAAGAAATCAAAACAAAGAAGGTAAGTGTAATATCGTAAACCACAAGGGAGGTTAGTGTTACAAAGCAAAGTCTAGACGGAGGTGGAGGGAAGTTTCTGAAATTATCCCTATATTTTATCACCGCTGACACAGTGCCAAGAAATGTTTGGACAAGGAACTAATACATTTCATTTAAAGTTTCATCACTACAATAACATTACATCAAACTCATCTTAGAGGCCAAATAGGATACTCCATTGACCTAAGGTAATAAAAAGATCAAATTTCCTAGGCTATTTCATCTGCAACTTAGTCTCGTAAATATACAAGTTGTCATTTCTAAGAAAAATAGATAACCAACCAGGAGACAATATATTAAAGTCACTTAATTGTTGTGAATTGAACCCAAGAATCTACCTTAATCCCTCTCATAGATGATGTTAAAAGCTAAGAACTTAATAAAACCATAAGAACATATTAAGAGTCTACAGCTTGTTCATACACAGCTAATTGCAGATTTAATCACTGTGCTGGCCATGCATAACAACATGCATACTCAGAGAACCATGGATTAGTCCTCCTCTATGGAGATCAAAACAGTAGAAATTAGAGAACAGGACGTTATGATTAACAGTGCATTCAATCACTTGCGATGGGCACACTTGTCAGAGGTATGGATGGAGGGGGAGGCAAACTCACATATTTTGAACTACCACACTAACTTTTGAGACAGTCATATAAAGACCATGAATTTTGAGCGCAAATTACAAGATCTCATTCTGTAAAAAGAGAGGAGTGAGATACATCATAGAAGAGTGCATTGAAGTTATTTTCTTTGGTTTACACAAGACTTTCTACAGGAAAATATATAAAAAAATTAATAAAAGGTGACAAGTACCTACCAAAGGGGATGATATTGTGAATCGCATTGTTGAAGAGTAGTAGTCATAATTTGTTCCAGGCATAATTTGAGAGACATTCTTTGGAAGAGGCAAAAACTGTGGACTGAGCTCTTTGAGCTTAATCTCTTCCTGTCCAGAGAAGATTGGAGAAGAGAAATGGAAGGAGGAGCATAATAGTGGTAAGCAATTCAAGATAAATACACATTGCTGCTCAAAGACAATTATTAAGAGGAAAAAAGAGAAAACAAAAAAAAAAGAGGGGGGTGGGGCGTGGGGAATATCCATTTCAAGCAATAAATGCACATCAGGTTGCCAATCTTAAGAGTAAGAAGCTATATGTAAAATGTGTCTCGGACTTATATCACGACTCAGTGGATTGTGTGTGTACTCCTGTATGTCTTTGCACATGCCTCAACACCCGTTTATTTAAATTGGCTCAAAGCTATTAGAGGGAAGCCAAATATCTCAAAACAAATGTTGCACTTATAAATAGCAAAATTTTCCCAAAGGAGAACTTTCTAGAACCTGGTCTACAAAGTTAGCGAGATCCACTGGCAACTCTTTGGACTCCAGGAAACGAGAAAAAAGAAAGCAAGCAATTGCACTTGCAAAGACAAAAAAAGTCTAACCTTGAAAGAAATAGGGCGTAAATTGACATTATTAAATGAGTACCATGTACAAAAAGAAAAGGATGTAATTGTCTCTATAGTCTGTTCACTTCTTTGTGAGGATAGGGAGAGGATGGTTTGACCTGATCATCAAGGTTTTTCTTGTTTAAGGTTTCTGCTGCAACTATAAGCTACAATAGATTAATCTAAACTAAAATTTATAGAGCTGAAGAAATCTTAAACAAGCAAAGCAAATGACTTCAGGTTGGAAGAAACAGGAAGAGTCATCAGAAGTACAAACCAGGACCAAAATAAGTTATTACCTTGACACTTGGCAGAGGCAAAGAAATGGAACAAAGTCTAAAATTTCGGCCATCCCGCACAATGAGCACCAAGTGCTTGTCACTGAAATCAACGTCTTCAATTACGAAGTCCAAGTCATCACTGAATATATTCTGCATTCTTAATGAGAAAGCTATGAGTCAAAGGTCCCATCATGAATGAATATTATGTTTTTCAGATGAAAGGTTATTTAGCAAGCAAAAGGATAGAAGGCAGTTGGCGTGGGGGGGAGGGAGGGAGGAAGACATTTAAAAAGACATTTAAAAGTAAACATGGTAAAGGTCCCAATACAATACAAACTCACCTCCCACTTCCTTCCATTCAGTGAGCAGTTAACTGGACTGCGTAAAAGATAATGGTGATCAACTGATTGTCCATCTTTAGCAGCATCAGTAAAGAGGTAAAGATACCCTTGGTGATGCTCGACAATGCAGTGAGCTTGAGCCTCACATTCCCACATAGGTATCATGCCAGACAAAGGATCAGCAGCATCTATCAGAAAGATCTAAAAACTAGTCATTAACATAAAATTTTCTAACAGCAAATGATATAAAAAGTGTAGATAATGCTGAGTATCACCTTTGATGATGTAGTTGAGAATATATGTACTGTCACAAACTGGAAATCCTTAGTACGTCGTATGTTTACATAGCCATTCTCGCTAGGCTCTTCTAAAAGCAACACATCATCTTGTTCAGACCCAATCATACTACAGTAGATCCTGAAAAGAGCATTGGAAAAAACTGAGATATCGGCCGTAGGTCAGAAACAATCTTCCAACCAAATAAGTAAATTACCAACCTATAAGGCCTCTTACAGTGATCAGTGACAACATAAAGCAATGCTTGTCCACCTTTCCCCCAAGCTATGTTTGACACCCAATCCGCTTGGGGCTTACTACATAGTGAACCGAAATTTAAGTCTCGCACATACATTTTGAAGTAATCGTTATCCTTATCATACATTGTGTATGCTAGATATCGATGATCAGGGGACACTTCTGATAATTCTTCATATGCATAACCTTTAATTTAACAAAGGGAAAAAGGTTATACACTATGAGTAAAACGAACCATAAAATCAGCAACCACTATTACTGCAACAAATCTCAATTCCAAACTAGACAAGGGTCAGATATATAATCCTCAACAAACATTCCACTCAATTTGGAGAATCAACATATACACAAAGTAGCAAAAAAAGCAAAACCTCCAAATCTTTCAGCTTCTTCATTGTAGTCAAGAAGCTTCTGCTCAATTCTCTTCCCGGAAGTAAAATCGAAACCTGCTGAAGGAGATTTATTGGAAATGAAATCCTCGTTTGCCCGTGCTAACCTACGACACAGCACTGGATATTGCTTCCCTTCTTCCACTCGCCTATAGTACAACCTGCGGCGACCAATATCCACCTCCATAGAGTAAACACAATTATCACATTTCAGAATCCAAACAACAACTAATAGTATAATACAACAACAAAAATCGCGGGTATCTATATCCAAATAAATATTTCAATAACATAAGAATAACAACTGCTGTGCCTCAATACTAAACTAGTTCAGGTGCTATACGAATTCCGCTCGATTCTAACAAGGAAATGAAGTGGAAGAATACCACGGACCCCAACGAAGGGGAGGTGTGGAGAGGTCATTTGACAAGCGAGAGCCCATTTCCGACTGAAGTTTGGACTGGAGGCGTTCAGTATCAGACATAACGGCTTCAGTGTATTTCTCCTCTTGTTCCATGTACACATCCATATGGCGCATGGCTACTTTGTCATTGAGCTGTGACATCCAGCTGTAAGGGTCCTCCCATGACTCGCCGTGATGGGTGAAAGTCACCGGCTTTTTAGGAGGTTTTGGAGGAGATGGTGGTGCTGGCGGTGGTTGAGGCTTCTGCGGCTTGTAGTTTGCACAGAAGATGAAATAGATACGCGGCGTTATACGGCGCTGATTTAGCTGGTTGTGGCGGAGAGAGCTCAGGAGGTGGCGCATGGTGGTGGCAGGCGCGGAGAGAAATTGGGGTTCAGGGTTTAAGCACTATATCACCATTTCTATTTTCTTTTTTTAATTCTTTTTGCACGGACAGATTTTATTAATGTAGAAATGCAAAAGGACCAGAATGCCCTTCATTTGGTTTCAATCTAAAAATAGTCATGAACACAAATAGGATAAATTACCCTCGCCCGTAGCAAGTGGCCCAATTAATTACCTCCTTCCGTTTTACTTTATTTATGTTCATTTTTTAAAGGAAATACTTTTTTAATTTTCCCTCTATTTTAGTTTAGTAGTTAATTTTATCCTCCATCATACTATGTGGCTGTATTTGTTCCCTTCCTCATCAAAATATTAATTTCTACTCCTTATTTAAGAAAAATACCCAACTCACCAATAAATTACCCATTTTTTTAAATAAAACCCATTAACCTCAATATAACCCACCCGACCCAACCCAACTTAATTAAAATGAACTCAAATTAACGGAACAACAAAATTCTAGTCAAGGAAACATCCTATCGCCACTGACTACCAAAAAACATGGCTTTCGCAGTACCGTCCTTTTTGTTCCTAACCCAACCACTCAAATCAACTCCTTAGCATTATCTACTGGTAAACCCCTATACAATACACCTAGACTTCCTTTAATCACAATCCTAACCTGTAAATTCACAACCGATTTTTCAACTAACTCTAAAAAATATAACAAGAATTTTGATAATGAAAAGTAGAAAAGGTCTTAAAGTTTTAAAATTGGATATAGAATTAGGATCGAACATTGGTAGTCGAAAAGTAGCTCGCTGATTTGCCGGAACAGTGAAAACGATTATGGCAGATCGAAAATGGGGATAATCATAAAGATGGAACAAGATGATTTGGGTCCATTTTGGTTAAGTTGGGGGCGGGCGGCGGGTGTGGTGAGGTGCAAAGTTTATTTTTAGAAATGGGTAATTTGTGTGATTTGAGATTCAGATTAAGTTAAGGGTAGGGATTTCCGTTAAGTAAGGGGTAGAAGTGAATAGTAAAATTAGCTATTAAACTAAAATAGAGGGGTAAATTTGACTTTTTTCCCTTTTTTTAAAACCATTTAACAATAAATTAGCTAACTTTTTTGCGTCTCTCTCCATTTCAAAATAAGTAGTGTTTTTAGTTTGGTTACACCTCTTAAGAAAACTATTCATTTCTAAAACCATATATATACTTTTACCCACTTACCCCTAATAAATATCTTGAAAAAGTGTAACTCTTTAATAATTTCTTGATTATGTAAAACTCTCTTTATTTATATAAGGGTAGAATTGAAAGAACATCATTAATGTCTTCTTAATTATGTAAAACACCACTTATTTTGAAATAAAATTAAATGGCTAAAATACCACTTATTTTAAAACGGAGAAAGTATTAGGGAAAACGATCCGGTCAAATACTATACGGTCAAGTAATATTTAATGGTCCTCTAGATTAATGTCAAGTGTACTATAAAATAATTTATGGTTAAATTTAAATTTACATACCCATCAAAAGAATAAAAAATTGACAAAATAAACTAACGGCATCGTTAATCTAGAAATAACTCAAGTTTCTTTTCTTTTATAAAAGATATACTTTCTTATGTTTAAACTGAAAATTAGACATATTACAAAAGCTCATATTATTATTACTCGTTAGTCAATGGAAAAGTATCGTATTACTAAAATTGAGTTATAAAAAAATAGCATTGAATAAATTTTTAATGGGGGAATTCATTATTATTTTTCTTTCTTTAAATGAGGTATATTTATATTGATCGAGTAAAATATCATTGTAGAAACTTGACTATATTTGACATCAACTGCAGAGTAAATGATCCCGTTAGTTTATTTTATCAATTTTTTTATTCTTTTGATGAGTATGTAAATTTAAATTAATTTTAATCATAAATTATTTTATAGCACACTTGACATAAATCTAAAGGACCATTGACCATAGGTGTTTTTCCAAGTATTAGATACACTTGCAAATTAGCGAATGGAAAGGAGAAAGGACTTGTCTTCTAACATTTCTTTGGTTGTTTGATTTGCAATTTTGTATGAACATTTTACTCCCCAATCATATTCAGCATTTTCATAATATTTATCAAATTTTTTTGATCAACTCCAAAAGTAGTAAGGACTTGAAAAGGCATAAAAAATAAATAATAAACTGAATAAACTTCTTGAAATCTCAGAGATTAACATTCACGAAACAAGAAAACATAACAGACTTAAATCTCAAAAGCAAAACAAACCTAATACTCGTAGAAAATTAGCAAATCTAGAGATTTCAAGATGTGCTGTTGGAAATTGGAATTAGAGTGGTCTCATGATCTCATTCTCAACAGGATACATGTAAACATCTAAAATAACTGGCTTTAAGTTGTGTTTTCCTCCTTGAGCAAGCTCAAACACGCAAATATCAAACTCCTCCAGATCATTATCCATAACAAAATCTTCCCAGCCTGACTGTATCACCAGTCCTTCCATTCTGCAACGAATTGAAGCCGCCCACGTTCTTCCACTTGAAGGGATTCTCAGAGTAATTGTCTCAGATTTCATCCTCATATACTTCTGTGCCCATTCTTTGGGGAGCTTCTGGTTACACATATATTCAACAAACAAGATTAACCAAAATTAGCTCAAAGAACGCACTACTATCAGCTAATTCTTTGGTTATTAAACTGATGGTGGGTTGCTAGTATATATAAATCAACAGTTGCAACATGAACATTTCATACTATAACTTTAGCATGCTATAAACGGAAAGGACTTAACTTGTATACACTGGCGATGCTAAGAATTTTTACTCTACTGTGTATTCTAATCTATTGTTGTCTGAGACGGATTCAAGATTTGAATGGGTTCTTGCAACCATCATTTGCCCCCAAACCCTAATCCGTTTATGATACTGGTTCTCAATTTATCATAAGTACAGATTTTTCAACATGTGCAGAGGATCTGAGTTAAGGCTAGTGGGTTGTAAATTGCATGCTTTTCAGGTTTGCTAATCTCACTTTTGATAGACAGTTGAACTTAAGAAAATACCAGTTGACCCATGTAGACATGGGTGGGCTGCATTGTCATCAGAACAGAAGGCATAGAAGATGTGTGTCTTGAGGCCCGTCGATGGACTTTTATCTTTTCTTTCTCTGAAACCTGGCGTCTGTTTGAGAACATAGGCCTTTTTTCCTCTGGACTAACAATGTTTCCAAATCAGAATCCAACAATTTAAGAGAGGGGAAAGGAAAGAATATATAAATTTCAAAGATCAAAAATGCAACTTAACCAGGTTCAATATTCTTCTTGTGTGATGACGAAGGCGTACACTTCCTTTTCCTATTGTCGTCCTGCTTGGCTACCAGGATTTTCTTCATCTTCTCCCCTTTGCTAGGCTGAGGTGAATGGAACTGATACTGTTTTCCACGTGATGATTGGCTTCCTTTGCGCATCTTTGGCTCTTGTATGTTATCCTCCTCATCAGTATCATCATCATCTCCATAAATATTTTCCTCATTTGAAGGTTCATCTCCACTACTCTGTTGTTCACTTGTATGTTCATCTGTTACTTCATCTGGATGTTTACAGGGGTACCTATGTTTCTTGACAAAGAAAGTGCCCTCTTTTTCACAAGCACTTGCGTCAAAAATCATGACATCAAAAGCTGAAAAACCATCCATCTTGAACACCAACAGATCTGCATCTTCCAAGCAATGGTCTTTGACAAATATTTCCCAGCCATTGCAGAAAACATAATCATCATCCTCTGTTCTCTTAACTTCAACTACCCATGTATTGCCACTGGGACCTGTTAGAATCTTCTGGCCCAACAGTTTTTGACTGTTCTTTAAACAAGTCACAAACCTTTGTGGGATGCGCTGCAAAGAACCCAACCCAAATTTGTCAGCTACAAATTCTAAGTAAATCAAATTTTAAAAAATCTGAGAGAACTCAGACTTACCAATCTACGCCTGAAATCATTCATCATTATTTTGAAGAACTTATGTTTGTCGAACTCCTCCCAGTACCTTTGTTTCTCAACCACTCTGCATCTCTCACAGATTGTAGCCATTCTCTTTAACTTGGTTCTTTGAGGAAGAAAATTTTGTTTTGAAGGAGGCAAGAAAGTAACAAAAAAAGATACAGTAGTAGGAAAATTACTCAGCTAAGAGTTATAATTTTATGGACCACAAATTAGGGGGTCTTTGTTGGTAGAATCTTTTGACGTCTCCTGCAAATAAGCTACCATTTATAGTTTATGTTCAAATCTCTTTATAACTTTCTGCAGAGCTGAGCTGAGGAAATATGAAAACTTGACCCCTTGCTATGATCACAGCCGTCTAATATTTCCTCAGAAGGCAAAAGACAAAACAGAGATGAAAACTCTGAATTTCCATATGTATCATATGCCATATTCTGACATGATGGTGGTGAAAAGTACTTTTTAATTGGAGCTCCTCATATGAAATAGGAACAAAATAAGTTCCCTTCATACGCAGCGCCAGTTTCTAATTCGAGCCATCTTCGAATCTTTTTACTGTTAATGCTCCACATTAGACTTTAACTTTTTATGCCAATAGTAGTGATCGTAATCTGTTTGACAGTTCATTTTGGAGAGTTCATTTATGATAAAGTAGGATAATTTACTCCGAAAAGTTAATTTTTTTTTTGTTTTATAACTCAAAAGCTACTAAATTATCAATATTTGAGTGACTTTTGGATAGGAAAAATATCAATATTGGAGTGACTTTTGGATTATATACTAAAAAGAGTTACTTTTTGAATTTTTTTAGTTAAGTGATCATATAGAATTTTATAAAGACGTTGTGTAACCAAAATAAGGCTGGTTAATCGAGGGGAACAGAGTTGCAGTGAGCCTAACAATTCTTGGCTATAATAGGTGAGATATGATGATATGATTCAGCCCATTCTAATAAGAAATACTACTAAAATTGGATGAAATCAACTTGGAAACCAGAACGATTAAGTGAGCCGTGTACTTGTGTACAAATGAAACTTTTTGCGTTTTTAAAGCAGTCATTTTCATTTCTCTATAAGATTTCATTAATTGTGCTTTTTCAAGTCCATTTTTCTCAGTGAGGTGGATTCTGACTCCCCAGTTTTCATAAGTTCCTCATTTACCAGTCATTTTAGAGGATTCCTTCCTAACTATCATGTCTTCTTTTTGTTGTGGGAAGAAATTAAAAGGGCTGAAGTGAAACGGGTGAATCTATGTCTGATACTATGATTGCTGGTATCCCATGTAGGTCATACTAACTGGCGAGTGCGGGAAGTGAGCTAACTTGTTAAGTGTACACACACATACAGAGCATTTAATTAAATCCTATAGTCTACAATTTGATCACATCACCGAGGAATACATACAATATTACAAAAAATTTATATCTTTCCTGTTCTTTAATTATACAAAAGATTCTACCAGATCAGCCATTTACAAGCCTATTCTGTAAAAATAAGTGATTTTACTCATTCATTGGCAAACGTCTTTCAGTCATTAAGGATCCACTTTTCCATTCACTTACGTGGGATTTGAATCAACTGAAGTCTATACACCCCAAGAGGCCTAGGCAAAGCACTTTAATCATCTGGCCATTAACTCTGCTTTGTTTTCTTCTTTTATCATCTCAATATCTACAGTAACACATCTTATGGACATAACTTCTCTTTCAAAAAGAATTCTTTGAAGCTCTCATTCGTTTAAGGTGAGAAGGAACTTGCATCAGTGCTATAAAATGAGTACTCACTCAAGCTGAAGTTTAACCGCTCTTCATCCCACTTGATTATCTCCCTTGCATACTTGAGCGATTCATCCACCGTTTTTGGCTCTAAACCTTTAACCAGTGAAACATACAGCTTCTTGTTAGTGAGAGCAGAAAAGAGCCTCTTGAATTTTACTGCAACATGATGAAATGCCAACTGGCCCACGGAGGGGTTATGGTTGATGCTGCTGGAGTTGCTGTTGGAGCGATGGCGACTTACGATCGGATGAAAATCATCAAACCATTCACATTTGGTCAAAGGAACACGTTCTAACTTCTCCTCAAAAGAATCAAACTTATTTAATAAGACAAGAAAGTCCATCTGATCAAAGGTTGGATGAGTCACGATGCTCTCGAAAAGTTTCTTGGTTAATAACATCTTGTTCACTTTCTCCCCGGTTTCATCAACAACATATTCATCATAATCACTTAAGGCAACACAGAAAATAACCACACGAACGTCTTCAAACATCTCAATCCACTTGCAATTTTCAATGAACCCCCTTGCCTGTACTCTAATCAGCTGAAATCTGAGTACCAGAAAAAATAAAATTGTTTTAACAATGCCTCTACAGAGTCTGTAAATGATAGGGGTTATAATAACTTCAGTTCTCACCCTATATTCATTTATGAAGATTTTAAAATCAATTACAAGAAAATATTATCTGCATGAAGGGTTCTCAAACACAGACACACCGGTATTTAGAAATAGATAAATCAGGAGGACTTAATTCCCAATTTGATTAGCTACATGAGAATCCCAGCCCAATCTGATATCAAATACTTATAATGGACCCAAGATTGTTGCATGGGTCTCTTTTTGTTTCTTCTAATAAGGTAAAAATACCATGAGATGGGTCTCTTTTCCAGTGTACTAACATCATAAATGAAAGTTTTTACTATGTTGCACTACATTCTAGGCTAGGTTGCTTGGATCCTTCAAAACCAACTGGGTGGGTGCGGATACTCCAATGTATGCTTTTTTGGAGGATCCGAACAACATAGATGCTAGGTCAATCCACACTAGTGAGAGTGGTAAGTCAACGAGGCAAAAGTGCTTCCCCGTCAAACGCATAACAGTGCCAGGGTGATAAACCAAATGTAAGTTGTACTTTTCAAAATTATTCCACTTCTGTCAACTAGAAGTATGGATAATTAGCATTACAAACCTGAGCACAGAATTAGGGTGATCACTGCTGTCAAGATTATCATAATCTTCTGAATCTGGGAATGAGAAGTCCACACATGAAAGTCCATTGGAAGAAGTAACACCCTCGGCATATAAGATATCCACATCTGAAGGTTCATAGTCCGTTTTTAAAATATCAACTGCCTGAAATAGGAAGACAATAGATGCAGAGATATTTAGCAACATAATGAAAGACCCTTCTCATCATCTGCGGAATCAACATGGAACTCACAGTTATATAACCCAGCCAAATGCTACTATGTCATCACAAGGTCTATTCAGAACTTGGAATAAACAAACCAATTTATTCAATGTCAACTCAATTTAGTTCACTAAACTACCATAAAAGATAGTAAGAAGCTATTCTGCCAGAGAAGTTCAAAAACACACTAATTTCAGTTGTTATCAGGTGTGTCATTAGGTGCACACCACTTGGGCATATCTTTCTTATTAATCCAAAACAGACAAGCTTCACTCTTTTAGGGTACTCGGCACCTTAATCAAATTAAACATATATCTCCCACTGCAGAAATAAACTCTACTCGCTCAACCTTCACCTATCACTATATGGCATTTAGGATATGCATATTCCAACAACCCAATTTTCTCAAATTTTAAATATCTACAACAAATGAAATATAATCTTCATCTTTGCACAGAGAACCTTTCTTTTTAAGGTTTTATCAAATTTAGATTCAACATATTTTTCCTTCTTGAGGCACATCTCGAAGACAACAACCTTCATCAAGATGTAAACTTCCAACCAATGCTAGATTCATTTTTTATTTTTTTTTTCAAAATTCCCATGCATTAGCCAATATCCATAAAGTTAGTCTAATACCATAACAGTAGCACCTCCTTTAATTAGGGCAATATTCTCAAACAAGTCTTCATCATTTACTGTTAAGTGTTATAGTTCATATGTTTTTGCATTAATATAGAGCAACTAGATAACTCATACCAAAATATGTCTGCAAATCATCTACCGACAACTCAACCTTTTATTATCAACTAATGAAATCAACATCTTGTAGGCACATTATACTTCTACCCCTTAAAGGATAAAAAAAAAATCTTCTTCCTCGCATCTGTTGTTTTATCTAAACTTTTTGCAACTCAAATTATCAATTATTAAACAAGCAGAAATAAACACTGCGGGTTAGAAGATTCTCCTTGTTAGAGTATATGTGAATGTTTTTCCTTTTAGGCAGCCATGATCAATTGACAGTTCAATAATATCGATTGTCTTCCACTGTTCCACACGGTAGTAGTTTTTTAATTGTTGATTCCTTCCAATTGGTCTTTCATCAGCTTGGTCCCCTCATACCTTTTATCTTCTTTATGCCCCCTGAGAAAGTCTCAAATTTTAACTAGGTAAGAATTAGTTCAGTAATTGAATGCTAAAGAATAAACCATTCTCGAAGAGAAAATACAATGTTGTTGCCCCCCTTTGATTTGATATAGTGCAAAGATTGCCCTACTATATAAAACAAGGTTTCTTGTGAATAATGAAG